>JAKTWC010000088.1:0-59448 GCA_030560865.1 Nadsonia starkeyi-henricii
CACCACCGGAAACACCACGGACGAAATCGTTACCGACGTGGGTGTTGTAAGTATGACGAAGACCGAAAACAGTAGCCCAAAGATCACGCATATTGTCGATGTATTCTTGACGGGAAATACCGTTAATACGGGTATTGGGGGTCTTAGTCTTCAAGGCGAAATCTAAGGTATCCTTAACGGTAACGTGAGGGAAATGAGTATCTAATTCAGGATTGTAAATAACGTAACCCTTGAAATGCTTCATCATTTCATGTTGATCAATACCATCATAAGAAAAGTCACCTTCAACGGAAACTAATTCTGAGATTTCACCGGAACAACACTTAAGTAAAGTGGAACAACCAGCACCGGGACGACCGATAACCAAACACATTTCACCGGCGTTAATAACACCATTGACGTTTCTGATAATCTTTCTTAAAGCGGTCTTATCCTTCTTGAAGAACTTACCGGGCCAGTTTACCATATCACGAAGCATTTCTTCACAAGAGGGACCATAGGCGGCAGAAATATCAATACCAATGGCAGTAACATTTCTGAAAGCAACACCGGCGGCGGAGTTTTCAATACCTTGTTCGGCACCCTTAGATTTAAGATAATCAAGCATGACTCTTAAATCGAAATCATCAGGATTAACTTCGAACTTACCATCAGCAGCGACACGTCTGGAAAGAGTACGAGATAAAGAGGCGATACGTTCAACGGCATCAGGGTTGGAAAGGACGGTCTTAAGACGGTTAGAAAGGATTTCTTCTTCGTTGAAGGCTTCTAAATCGCGAATGTCGACGGGAGCGTTGGGGTCAACATTTTCGATCTTTTCACCAGAAGAGCTCGAATTAGCGTAATTGTTTGTAGACATAATTGGAACAAAAATTTAATCAAATCAAGCTGTAAAAATGGTTAGTATTTTAGATACAAGTAAAGGAAAAAAGAAGGGAAGCCAAAAAAGAAAAAAAATAAAGAAATCAATGACTTACCTAAAATTGTATAAAGTATTCTCTTGCGCAGAGCTGCAAAGGAATGAAAGCGAACTGTTTTTTAATAGAAGTTCTAATAAATTGAAGTTTTTTCTGGCTGTAATTAATATAGGATATTAGTTGACAAGTCGGAAACAAAATCAAAGGGGTAAGAGATTATTAATAGCACCAATGCAATCGAACGAAAGAAAGTAGTGCTTTAGTTAATCTTCTAGAGAATACAAGAAAAGAGTGGGTTTGTTTGATGATATCTAAAAGGAGGAAATGGAATGGGCAGCTGGACTGGAGGTTTGTGATTGTATTTATACCTTGGTTGGTTGTAGGCTACAAATTGTGAGACCCTTTCGGCGTTTGTTAGCACCGACGCCGAAAGCGCAAAGTCTTCATCCTCCGGCGGTCTCAGTCGTCATCCGCTGAGCCACGGCGGCCGCGCCCGCCGCGCACCCGCTGCAATTCTTGGCCATCGGGCAGCAGTGCGTGGTTTGTTTACTACCGGAGTCTGAGTCCAGTGCGCTGCCGCCTGGCCGGTGGGCCTCACTGTCTCTCTCTCTGGAGTCAGCTGCCAGATCAAATTTCTCCCGGCCCTAATATCTCTCACCCGGCTGAATCAGTGCGGTCTGAGATTTGGGTTTTGGCTTTGGTTTTGGATTGTGGCCGCTGTGCGCCGCGCTGGCCCTGGGGAAAATCTGGTTTTCTTGCAGCTCTACCGCCGATTGCGATCAGCTTGCTTTTTCTCCCGCTATTTCACTCCCTCCGCGTCTCACCTGAGCTGATTTCTCACGCTCTCTGCCGTTGATCTCCCGCTGACTAAGTGTACTTGGTCTCTCTTATCTGCCTCCCTAACGCCGATTATCACTTGGCACCGATACCCACCGTGCTTTGGTGTGGTTGGTTCTAAATCACTGGCTTGCCTTGTATGTCTCATCTCAAGGCCGTTGACAATATTTTTTTGAGATGAGACATACAAGGGTCCGCCTATTGCAGGAGTTTTTTTTTCTCTTCTCAGTTTCCTCTATTTCTCTCTCGCTATCGGGTACCGCGTGGCTCTTCTGCAGCTTGTTCGCATTATCGCGCTGTTTCGGATCGCTGAATATTTTTAAACCCCTAACTTTTTTCACTTGTATCTCATAGATTAGGTAGCTCTATCACTATTATAGGGCCCTGAATTGACTGATAAGATCAGTTTGCGGTCTCACGTTTTCTTTTTTTTCCCTCCATGCGACCACTTTGCAGATAATCTTTGGTTACCCAGAATAAATCTTTTGAAAATAGCCTTGCTCCAAGCCTCAGGGTGGCTTCATAAATTATCTCTATTGCTTAGGATGTTAATCTTTTCTTTTAATACATAAATCTAGTCTGGCGCGGCTCAAGGTACATTAGACTCTATATTTTATTATCTTTGCTTGCTGTCATGTGAAAGTTTTCATTGACAACCCATATAATATTGATTTCTGTACAATGATGTAATTACTAAAGAAAGAAAAAGGTCCTGCCGATTTCCCTTACTCTATGAAACTCAATTCCAATTATGTTCTACATAATTGTAGCAGGGGTTTGAGGTTTAGGAAATTGAAATTGCCTTTGCCCTGTATTGTTTTAAACTGTTCCTTTTTTACTATGGGAAGGGAAGTATTTGCCTACCCAATCACTGTTTTATTTCAGGTGAGATATGCGCTGTTTCATTCTCTAGGCGGATAGCCGCGTCCCAACAATTTTGAAGATGATTTTCAGAAAACAGTCTGTAAGCTGCTTGGAGTTGCGGCTCTTTTTTTTTCTCTTTCAACATGTTTATCATCTCTATGAAAGAAAGGTTTGTTTTAGATTTTTGGCCCTGACAGGAAACCCCCTTGTGTCGAAGAACAATTTTGCAAGACTACCAATACGAACGGCTATTACATCTCAATTAGAACAGCAGGTGCTGCGTCCCACATGATCGCCTTTAGCCGCATTCCTAAATGAAAATTGGCCAATCAATTCGGTAGCGGCACGAATTATAACAAGTTTTCATATAATTCAGTTTGATTCAGATATTCAAAGCTTTAAAGTTGTTTCTGGCTTCAAACAATTATCGAACTCCTCACTATCGGTAACCCTTCTTGTTTCTCGGAGGATTAATTCAACTAGTTGTATAATTTATTTATTTTTTTAGCAAATAGAAATTGATGTAGAATTGTTCATACATGTATTCTTCCATGTTTTTCTTTTCTTTTACTACTCTCTAGTTTGATTTGGTAATAAGTTTGCCTTTTGGGTTATTGACCATAATAATTTCTATCATCTTCTCACCGAACGGCTCATCGAAGATTAGTCCATGCACGGCGAAGTATGCATGGATCGGCCTGTATCGGCCTTCCGTGGCCACTCCAGAAGCTAATTGATAATAAATCACGTGCTTTTTCACGGAGTAGATTTTGGCACGTTTTTTTTTCTTTTACCTTTGCGTGGAGGTATTTTAAACCATATTTTCAAAATGAATCCATATATTCGCTACAAAGAATTATAAGCTCAATCATATATCAGCCTGATCCAATAAACAGTGTGTCATTTTTCTTTTCTTTATACGGCTATCGTGATTCGATTTCCTATACGATGTCATACCCTATAGGCAACCACCGGCTGCCGACTTTCTTCTTCGTCGGGCTTAAAAATTGAGGGATTGTGATTATGTCACCGGTGCGCCGTGCTTCGGCATATTTAGGTTTGGGTCGGAGGTTAACCCACATCTGGTTTGTTAACGCCGGTGGGTTGTCTTTTCCGGCAATCTGAAATAAATATCTCAAGCACTCTCTGTGTGCGGTGTGGTTTACATGTATAACTGTCCTTACTGATCCCTTCAACTAGCCGTAAATGCGATATCAGAGATATTATTATTGTGTAAAATAAAATAAAAATGACAATAATAATCTTCATTGTATAGCAATTATATAATGTATTGATTTTTTTGATAAAAAAATGGGGTTTACACCGACAATTGAAGGGGAAAAAATACCCCAACCTTTAGTATATGTTTTTAATTTTTTTCGCAAGGCTGAAAATAATTAATTTCCAAATTTCTAGATACGGCCAATAATTTGAACACATTCCTTACCCGAAGGAGAGACGGAAACAAGTTTAATTACCCCAATGGAGGAGAAGCAACGGCATCGGCCGATTCCGGATTATTATTATTGTTATTACTATTATTATTATTATTCGTTTTTATCCTGTTGGTTCCTCAAAATCTAAATGCACTAGGTGAGACCCTGGCCAACGTGGTCGGCGTTAGGCCAATTTGCAATTTTGCAATTTTGCAATTTTGCAATGCCATGGTCGTCGGTTATGCACCCCCGGCCCGATTACGTAACATAAACGCCGTGTCGGCATTAGCGAAAGCACCCCAAAACACAATTGGCCAATTACTAACTTCTTTTGTAATCATTTTTTGACTAATAAGAGTCAGATTCTTATCGTTAATTGCCGAGATATTTGTTTACATTCATTTCTTCTATAAGATAAGGCAAGCCCCATATTCCTCTCCAGCCTATTGGGACTAGCCAAATCAAACAAAAGACTATTGCACACATTATGCAGAAACGCTCTTGGGAGGGCGTCGGTCGGCCATAACTACTTGCGGTATTATTGAGTTTTTATCTATAGTATACTATCTTGCCCGCGTGATTTTGTTACACCTTATTAAACTTCTAAAATAATCACTCTAGTGAGGCTGCAAAATTTAGAGATATAGAGAAATATCGAATATAAACTTTTTTAAATATTTTCAAAGTAAGCCGTAAATTTTGAAGCCACACCAACATCGATGACGTAAAAAATATTTCTCATCTGACTCCGCAGAACCTGTTGAGACTATCAAGACTCCCATTATCGTGACCATGGGGTAACTTCCGTTTAACACCTGGTCACATTAATTAAAATATAATTCCAGCTGTAGTCTTATCAATTAAATTTTGATTTTTTTAAAGTATTGTTATAACTATTGGATTTATTATAATTACATATTCTTTTTAATTTATTTTTTAAATTCTTAAGCCATTTTATTTTCTTATTCAACTTTCGTGTGCGAGTTCTGTATTAAACCGATTTAAGATAAAAACAAATAATTATATAGAAAAGAAATATAAATAAAAATATATAATATATAGTTACAAACTAAATTATCTATTAAATTAGTATGAATTAATTAATGAAATACTGATCACAATATATATATATTAAACAAAAGCTATATCCATTATCTAAAAATAAAACCAACACTTTAGGCACCGTTAAGACAATCACTTAATACGGATACAAACCCCGCATTACCTTTGCCATTCCAAATAGTTTGCGTATGATTATCAGAGCCGGTAAATCGTGTTGTGTGACTATCTTCACCACTTAATACGCCTAAATTACCCACTACCTTCTTTACCATTTTTTCTAGCCCTGACTCACCACCGCGACCATCCAATATGAGCACAGCTTTATTAACCGCTTCCCACAATTCCGAAGCACCCAGACCTGGGAAGAGTCGAGTCTCGGGTGATCCACGCGCTACTATACTTTCCATTTCCTCATCCCAAAAATAGTCATTACAAGGGCTATTAATATCTGAATAGACGAGTAAAGTAGATGCATAAGCTAATTTTTTCAACAAGTGCGGGTGTGATGAGAATCGGATTCGCAACTTTTGACCATACTGAATAGCATTTAATTTTTGTCCGGTAATTATGAGTTCAATAAGCTCTCTGAGATAAAGATCAAATACCACGCCATGTAAAGTGGCCCATTTGGTAGCACTACCGCAACCATTCTCATTCAAATCCTTTTCTTCTTCTTCACCTTCCACTTTTTCAAATAATGCTGGGTAGTGCGTCCTTAAGCAATCTAGCGCGGCTGAAAACTTATTATTTAATATAAGCGATCTTAATTCGAATCGAGCGGTAAGCTCGGTCTTATTATTATTATTATCCTCATCGTGGGTATCCTTCATTTCAACATCAATATCCTCATTGCGATTATTCCCCCCATATTGAGACTCCGTAGTAGTAACCCTTTCATTTGACATCAGTTCTTCGGCGCATGATTTTTTAAATAAGCGAGCGGTATCAACATACCCAGCATAGGACAAATAACCCGCGATTAATTTCTTGACAAGCTCGTCTTGCGTAATTGATCCTAGATCCTTGATAGCCAAATCCTGGATACCAACCTTGCTCTCATCAATTGCCTTATAGGTTTTCCGTTTCTGATCCCGAACATAAAGATCAATATCAAACACAAATGGTTTACCACCTGTACCAAAGTTCATTTCTACCGATGATCCACGTTTAAGACCCACACAACCCCAAAGATGTAATGAAGAGTTTTTAGGTTTATTCGCCGAAGTGGCGGCGGCGGCCGACGCGGTGTAGATATTATTAGAATCATTACCGGAATCCACGGCCACGCCACCCCATTTCAAATTGCGAAATGCCGTACCCAACATCATACCATTTTTGGTGAAGAATGCCGTACCATCGGTAAAATTGATCCCACAACCAACCACATCGTATAAACCAAATTTAGGTCCATAACTTTTACTAGACACCAAACAAGACAAGGTTCTACCGTCATCGGAATGGAACCCCCATGTGTTTGACTCTAAACCGGGGGGTTTGGCCAATTGAGCATTAGGTCCGCAGAATCCAATAACGATTAACCCGTTCTCGGCCGAGATTTCTAATACCTTGAGCTCAAAATAATATACCCCAGTATGCGAAGGTAAGGGGCGATTAGTCTTGACCGTTTGAGAATCCGTACTGGCATCGGCCGAATAAGAAACAATTGGCGGTGAGGATTGAATGCGTACCGGCTGATTAAGGGATAGCGATGACATATGAGTGGGTAAGAAGGCGGAAACATTAGCGTTTTTAGACTCGTTAGTAAACCCATTAGAACCAACCTTGGGGTTATCTTGAAAGGCGTTATCGTATTGTTTTGAAAAAAGGGCCCATGACGATAATAAAGTCGTGGGGTTATGCACATGAGTTGAGGATGAAGACGATAATGATGATGAGGGCGGTGGTGGGGTGGATGACGATAACGAGGGTTTGGTACCATTAATTGAGCCAGGGCGGCCGTTAGTTTGAGACAATACCCTGGTCTGGCTATGCGGGTCGGTAATTGAAGCCTCCATAGACGGATCCAGGCCATTCTCACGGTCCGATTGCTGCCACAAGTCGCCAAAGGCCGACATTGCTAGATAAGCGGGCATTGTGGCAATGCGGTCCTCGTAAGAGGTCGAATGGAGGACATCCAAAACCGGCGAGCCCGGATGGGAGTCGTATTCGTCCATGGAGTTGTCCGAGGGGATGCCCTCGTCGATGGTAGCGCCCGAAACGCTGGAAAAAGAAGACATATTGTGGTTGAAGTGGCCGTCAAGTGAAGAGATACAGAGTAACCAGCAAGCTTGGGTGGCCGCGGGCGTGGACGGAGATGTCGGTCGCGGTGCACGATAGACAGCCCCACGCTGCGCTGCACAGGCTGGGAGCGACCAGAGCCAAAGTGCGCTCACGCCGACCCGGGCGATATGGCGGACTTCACCACACAAATTCCAGCGACGTAGCCAGCGCCGTATAATATATAGACTATTCCCCCGTCCATGCCGTCCTCAGCGTCCTCCCCCTTGCTCGAGAAGCCCTCCTTCAGGGCCCTTTACGGCCGCCCCTTGCTGAAGATTGTGCTGGGGGCCCTCGTGGTCAACGCGGGCCTGAAATGGGCCTGGTACTCGTTGGAGCTGGAGAGAAAGGATATTAGCTATGCGAGTAAGTATTGGAAATTTTTTGGGCTTGGGTTATATTTTGATTTAAGCCCACGTATCTTAGTCTCACTTGGTGTCACGCATATCTAACTGGGAGCCTTCTAGACCGTATTGCCGTATTGGAATCTGAATTGAGACAGACCGTAGAAGATCAAAAGACTATAGCGTCACAGACATCGCCATCCTCGCCCCAGGAATCCAATTTTGGAATCCCCAGTCAAGCCTCGCAAGTTGATTCAAAGAAGTCGTGGTGGAAATTGTGGTAGAGGATACTTTCTCCCCCAGAGTTGATGGCCCCGTTTACATGGACTGCCGTATGTACATATAGATCTTTCTCTCTAGCGACCGATCCAAATAAAAATCCTGTCGAAGACCTGAATTATTTATTTATATATATAGTGTAATAATCAGTGGTACAGACATATACCTCATCTTAAACATATGAATGTATATATATATATATATACACACTACCCTCCAAGGCAATTTCTCTGATCCAACGCTCAGTGTGTTAGAAAAAAAACTTTCTTAGTCATCCTCACTTAAAGGAATTTTCCAACCCATAAAGAGCTTATCGGCCCCCTACAAGAGGACAATAAACAAAACACGATCCCGATAATACTCCCCCCAAAATATATATATACAAAAAATGAGCGGCGGCAAGAAAAGAGGCTCCGGTGACCATAGGGACAAGAAGAACAGCAAAAAGGCAAAGTACCAGAAGAACGCTATTCAAAACGTTGAGCCCCGGTGGTCAGGTATTTACGTGACTTGCGTGCGTGGTAAGGAAACGGCATGTCGTAATGAAGTAATGCTGATGTTCAACGAGTACGCTGAAAAGTATTACGGTACTACGGTTGCTACTCCTAAGGTGAAGCATGGTGCTAACGCTGAGGCTGATTCCGATGCCGATGCTGATGCTGCTGATTCCGATTCCGATGAGGAAGAGCTTTCTATTGAAGATGCTATTGCACGGGAAGTTAATGAAATCAAACAATCCACTAAAGTAACGGGCCTTGATAAGAATTCCAAGGTTTTACCCGTTTTCACCCCTATCTCTATTGGCTGCGAATGTGTTTTATTCATTAGAACTCGTAAACCCGTAGACCCCGTTGATTTCTGTTTAAGATTATGCCTCGAGATGAAGGAATCAGGCGCCAAGCGTACGAGATATACCCAAAGACTTATCCCTATAAGTTTGACCGCTACTGGTAACTTGGAAGAATTATCTAAATTAGCCGATATTGTCTTGAAGCCTCATTTCCACCAAGAAGAAAACCAAAAGGGTTACAAGTTCGCCATCAGACCCCAAAATAGAAACCATAATAATATGACTAGAGATGAAGTCATTCGTAAGGTCGCTGAACGTGTCGGCAATGACCATGGTCACAAGGTTGACTTGAAACAACCCGAAAAGATTATCTTAGTGGAATGCTTCAAGGGTAGTGTGGGTATGTCAGTGGTGGATCCCCAATTTAATGAATTGGATAGATACAATTTACAAACGATTTTCGAAAAGCAGAATAGTCTCAAGCTTGATGATGACACCCAAGAAAATAATTCAAGAGTTGGTGGATCCAAGGCTGGAAAGGCCAAGACTGCGGAAGCCAAGGTTGAAGAAGTCATAATCGAAGAACCCAAGACTGAAGACGCTACTACTGAAGAGACTAAGATTGAAGAAACTAAGGTTGAAGAAACAGCCCAAGTCTGCTAATGTTATATAACCTACCCGCTTGTATTCGACTGATCTATAATCGATATACTTATGTTCTTATTTTGTATTTTATTATCTATACCTAAAATTAATTTATTTTCATCACATAGAGTAAACTCTTGTATATATATATATATATGCCTGGCAACTAGGGATACAATCCACTCCACGAGGCAATCACCAAGCCACTCCATCCCGCGCCGAGACAAGCCACGAGTCCAAGTAAGATAAAGAACGGAAGCGTCTTGAAACCGGACTTTGTGCCCATAAAAAACCACAATGTAGATATCAGAGCTAGAGAAAATAAAAAGATGAGGTTTCGTAAACGTTAGTAAATGCGGGCTATTTAATCAATGGCACAAGGAACCTAAACTTGAGTGCAAGACTTACTGATAATGATAATAAGCGCACTAACAACGGTATTGGTGAGACCAGAGTCGGCGTTTAACAGAGGCAGATCATTGTATTCGGAGAGTAACTTCAAGTGAGACATTGTATCTTATGAAATAGACTGGACTTGGCCTTAAGGGGGATGATAATTGTAGTAATACCAATTACTTTGTATGATCCACGGCGTAGTCCTCGATGGAGAGATGTCTCTCAACGTGTCTCCCACGGCGGCTGAGTCAGCACACCATGGCATCAATATCTAAACTATTATTCAAAACACAAAACCATCTTCTAATATCCACTATTACCATTTGTATTGTACAGGTTTTTATGTATTTTTATAAGGAAATATAATCACTGAACAACCTTTGAACCAAAAAAAAACAAAAAACAACAACAACAAGAAAACTCCCATGGCGATGAAGGCAATCAAACCACGATTGTGGATCGTTGGATTCAAATAAAGTGGAGCTGTAATACACGCCATTTTGATTAAGCGATATTTATTATACTATGTTCATTTACTTTTATACATTCGCTTGCTTATTCTATCCAACTATTCTCCACCGTTTCTTTTACTCGCTTGACATACAGACTTCGCTGATCCCGATACATATTACTGGCCTCAACATTAGCCGGGGATCCAATATTAGGATCGTTCAATAAACTCTGTATACTGGTCAGGATAGCGGCCACATCGTAGGTTGGACTCCAACGATTTTGTAAGATATCTAAACAAAGCTCACCACTGGCGTAAACATTAGGATGGAACATTGTGGATAAGAACTTGACAGTAGGGGGCTTATTAGGGTATGATTCATCAAAGTTAAGAATTAACCTGAATGTACCATCCTCGAAAGGAGTATCAGTAGGGCCAATGATAACCGCATTCCAGACTAAAACGTTATCGGGCAGGGGCGAAGCGGAAACACCAGCGGGAGCATCGGTTTGTATACGCTAAAAATGGACAAAAATGGTTAGACAAGGACAATAGCAAACGATAAGATGCATTTTTCAGACTGTATTTTGATTTATGACCCAAAAGAGACAAGATTATCCCAAGAGATGGAATAATAGACAAGATCATTCCAGGCGGCGGAATCATAGACAAGATCATTCCAGGCGGCGGAATCATAGACATTGATTTATTTTTCAAAAAACACTTACCTTGAAATCACGCATAAGTCTTCTTCTAGCGGTGGTCGACATGATGCAGTGTTATATATATGCTGTAGAGATATTTATCTGAGAGCGAACTTGAAATAATGGCAGAAATAACCCGGCGGACCAACAGGAAATACAATCCGAAATAACAAAATTAACGGTTCGAAGCAGCGGGTGGCGAGTGAGATTGATATAACTCCACAGGCGCCAAAGTGGGAGTTTTCACGCGGGCGATAATTTTGATCGCATGGCCGGCGCTGGACTATGGGCCTTTTTTGGGGGGTTTTCCAATACAAAACGGTCTTTCTTGCTAGATTAATGACTGGAGATATTTTGTGATTAATAGTAATATATATATATGTACATAGGATACACACGGCGTATATAATCCTTAAGGTCAGCTAGCCATTCGGCCAACCTTGGTGTTTTTCCCTCCTGGAGCGAGATTCGGTCAAAATTAGGCCGCCACGACTTCATCCTCATCGGCCGCCATAATATCCTTGGAAACCATGTAGGCGGTTAAACCGATAGTGAGCGCTAAACCAACCTTGATGAAGGTGCCCATACCCTTGCCGGTGACCTGTTCGACGTCGGGCGCACGGGCGCCCCAGGGACCGTAATACACAAACCAAGCGGCCTTCTTCTCATCTAAAGTCATTTCCTTCCAATCACCTCTCATACGATCTTCCAAATAGGCCAACACGGCGTCCTGATCCACCTTCTTCATGGAATCCCACTTCATGGGCACAAGGGCACAATTGGGCTTCTTGGGGTTTTTGGGCTTGTAAGTCCCGTGGTCATCATCCTCGTCCGAGAAGTTGAAAGCGTTCTTCAACGGATTGGGCTCGGCAGAGTAGAGTCTTATGTAGTTGGGCTTGCGTGCCGCGAGCTGTCTGAACTGTCTTAAGGCCAACATTTTGCAGAGTTAACGGACTCGATCGGTGGAATCTTGCAGAGGTTTGGATTCAGTAGTGGATGTTATGTATATGCGCCGGCTGATTGTTGTCTCCGCTTACGTGATTGGGATATCTCCCCTCTCTCTCAGTGCGTCCCCAGGAACCACCGTAAATAGCCAGTATGAGTATGATCTGACCCTTGCCTCGAGATAGACTTCATGACCAACAATTCTCTTCTATCGGGGGCTTCTTTGGAGACCCTTACTTACCCCACTAGGCGAGAATGAACACAGTGTTCCCGGCAAATAATACCGCTTATCGGTCTCGGAAACGAGCCCACAAGGCTTGTGATCAGTGCAAAAACGGCCGTAAAAAGTGTCTACCCTCGTTCTCAAATCACGATCGATGCCAGCCTTGTGTGGTAGAAGGAATCCACTGTAGCTTAATTCAAGTCAAACTTAAACAGTTTGGCCATTCCTCTTCGACCTCGGTGGCTTCTAGGGAGGATGCTTGCCCTGGCGAGGACCCTTCTCAGGTTAAACGGAGAAAGTCCAGCGCAGTGAGTAGTAGTAGTACGTCTCGGCGATCATCTATTAATGAGACACCAGCGGTTAAAATTGAGCAAGAATTCGATGATAAAAACCAAAAAAGAGAAAAAAATAGCATAACTTATTCGAATTCTATTCCAGCCACTAGCAATGTTAAGACAGGAAATATTGTAGACCTGGAATTGAGTGCTGAGGCTAATAAGGATGCCAATATGAATGCCCGCGGTGAAGAAAAGAATGATGAAGATAAAACACAAAGCCAAACAAGAGAAGAGATAGACCATGAAGAGGAAGTGGAAGAAGACGAAGATAGTGAAATATCACCGTTTATTGGCGAAATGCGACCTGAACCCCATCTATTTAATACCAACAACTCTAATAATATTGGATATTGGGCTAAGACGGATCCCCGAAAGCGAATAAAACAACCGAAATCAAACTCGGATTATTTGAAAATTCGTCCATCACTTTTAGATCATTTGAAAGCCATCAAGGCCTTTGATATCCCTTCACCAGATGACATTCAAGGTTTGATAAATATATATAGAAAACATATTCATCCCACGTATCCGATTGTTCATTTGAACTCGATCGAGAATTGGGGGGCTATCCAAGAATCGCCACCTTTATTGATTCACGCGATTACGTTGGTGGCCGCGCTATGCCCCGGGGCCGAAATTTACTTGAACCGTCTCAAACCGCGAAAGTTTTGTGCCCAAGTTTTTGAAAAGATCCAAGCTTTAATGTACGCTGGTATTGATGAAAATAATAAATTATTACGATGTCGGGTATTGGCATTAACATCAATTTACGTACCGGATGGACCCACTGGTCTGGAAAAGGCCTCCGGCTTGGCCGAGCAAGCTAGTCATCAGGCCATTACTATTGGCCTTCATCATCAACGAACCTACCACAATACCGACGATTATTACAGTTCATTATTATCTATTGCATCAATGCGGCAACTATGGTGGACTATATACTCTTTAGATCGTATGTACTCATGTGTGGCTGCAAGAACCTTGGTTCTCAACTTAGCAGATTGTTCTGTCATCATGCCGGATGTAGATCTAGGTGATCCCCCTGGCTTGGTGGAAATGGTTAAACAGTGCCAAACTCTGGAATCGGTGGTATGGCTATATCGCCCTCGTCCGCCACTACATGGGCTTAACTGTTTTGAAGAACTCTTCCATGAGATCGATATCATCAGTACTATACCTCATACATCATCCTCGCTAAATACCCCCGAGGAAAGATCAAACCCCTACAGAGATTTGGATTCGTTTTCACCTACATCAAATACACCAAATATCACAAACTCCCCACTAACACACGATACGGTTTATTACCCCACAGCCATTAACCATTTAATATCATTAGCTATTCGGCTTCTTTTCTATGAGAGAATCTTAAGAACGCATAACCCTACACCGCTCACGGCCTGGCTATCCGACATTCCATCTTTGGATCATTATGTTAAGCGAGCACCTGAGGTACTGATTGAGACCACCAATGAAGTCATGAGGCTAGCTCAACAGGGCCCCAATTGGTGGCCCGGGGTGCCTCTGTTACCCTATGTGGTAAGTCTGGGTTTAGTGGTCTTGATTCGTCATAAATCGAAAATAAACCTAAACGTTTCCCCATCCACAGTAGACTCACTTGCTACAAAAAACCCTGCCTCATCCGAATATAAGAGGAAGAACTCTGATGGAGCTGTAACGATTGGATGGCGAAAGGCTTGTCGAATATTAATAGCCATGGGCGATAGATGGCAATGGGCCGGGGAGTTGGGAGCGGCGTCGGTGAAAATCTTTGAACGTATAAATGATGAAAAGAAGGTAGTAGAAAATGGCAAGAAGCGCAATAGTTATCTTCAGCCGAATTTGGGCTATTTCCGTCAAACAGAAGCCAATGAACGAGACACGGCAACTAAACCCAAGACCACTGTGTCCGACATCAATAATGATAATAATAATAATAATGGCTTGAGCGATTTTCAATTTAATCAACCCTTGGCTTCAGCGACGTCTTTTATCCGCACTAATGATAATTCGATGAATCAGGTATTAATGAATGATACGGACCCGTTAGCTGCTTTACCGCCCCTACCGTCTATTGATCAGGGTGCTAATCAATTCCCCGTCACTCAATCAAAGAAAACCTCGACTATGACTAAAGATCAAGCCAGTTCTCCTGTAATAATACCAAGTGAATCGAATAATTTTTTCAGTTTCTTGGACGATCTTTGTCGATTTGAAATTTCAGCTCAACGGTCTGCCACTAATTATGGTGCGCCAATATACACCAATCGGGTTACAGCACCTCCTAACGCGTCTCCTCACTCTAACTACGCCGAGCCAAGTGATAACACTCTCAATAAATTATCCCAAACCAATTCAGTCAAAAATCTTCTGAATCACTCAAGCGAAACCCTGAATAGTTCGAATGTACCATTGGTTTTGTCATACCCACATGATGACAACACGGGCGTGAAAGCTCTAATGAGCGCTAGACCTCCTGGAAATGATTTTAATAATCCTGACAATAATAGCACATCCTTCGGCCATGATCATGTTAATGATATGGTTGATATCCTCGGTTTGCCCGATATCAGCGGGTTTTTAGAGGGCTTAACATGGTTGGGTGGCGATGATGCCACATTTGGTTTTTAAAACAATGGACCTTAGCTCTCTCTATCTCTCTCCTTCGGTAATGTAAATATATATTACTCAACCTAGTAATAATTAATTAAACTGAAAATATGAATCGCACAAGAATCTTTTTTATCTTGTAAATTGTTTATTATTAAATGGTAAATTCATGGGATATTAGGATAATTCAACTAAAAAAGTTATTCTTTTATTTATGGTATTACTGCTGCATCAAAAAAATAATGACACCTAAGGGGTTCGAACCCTTGCATCCTTTCGAATAGTAGATTACTCAGGTTATTGCTAACAAGCTTAAGTCTACCGCCTTAGACCACTCGGCCAAAGTGTCCTTCTTTGTTTTAAAGTAACAAATTGATTACCGGATAGGTGAGAATACTAGGTGTTCTAACAAAATGAAAAGTAAAATAAAGGGAATAATGAATAGATAATGATCAAACTTGAAAGATTACATAAAGAGCATCAATAAAATTATACCAGATGGTTCTAGGAAATGAGTATCCGAGTTCTCGAATGACTCTGTAAAATTGAGATCTTTATCACGGAGCACGTGACCTTGAAATTAATTTCACATTATCCATCGACAAATCAGTTTACTGTAGTAGATCAAGCATTAGTCCAAAGAACACAAAGCTTAGTTTATAATGGGAAAGAGAGACACTAAAACTCCTCCCAAAAAAGAAGAGCCTAAAGTGGCGGAGCCCAAGGGTAAACCTAAAAAGGGGGCTAAAGTCGAAGAAGTATTACCACTTCAAAAAAAGCCTACGAATCGCCAAATCGTGGCCTCGAGTGGATCATGGACTGGTAAATTACCTTCCAATTTATTGCACGAACACTGTCAAAAACAGAAATGGGGAAGAGTTGAATATGAAATGGTACGTTTACCTTTAGTTACAATATTATTATTATTATTATCCAGTTTTTTGGGAAAATTATGAGGCTATATACTAATGATTTTGTTATTTAGAAACATACCAAGGAAGGCTTCATAGCTCACCCGATTTTACAACATATCCACCCTCAATCTAAAGTTACTACCACTATTGCATACCGTCCTTCATTTACTGGCCCATTCTCTGTACCGCCTGCTGAGACAGCTCTCGAGGCTCGTCACTTTGGTTCTACCTTCGTTTTACACAGGATTGCTTCTCACAAGAATTTATCGATGGTACTACCTGGTGAGCATAAATCTTTGTGGAATAAATGGGAGCAAGCCAGAAAAGAGGGCCTCAAAGACGGAAGTGTTCGTGCTGATCAGTTTGTAGCTGACCCTTTCACAACCAAATGGGAAAATGATAAGAAGGAAGCCCTGGAGAAAAAGAGGCGCGAAAAGGAGGCTGAGACTGCTCAACGGGCCCAAAAGCCTGAAATAGTCCTTTCGATTATGAAGCCAACCACGACTAAAAAGGCCAAGGAAGAAAAAGGAAAGAATAGTGGCTCACAACCTTCCTCAACTCCTAAGAATTCCGAAAACCATTTAGTATCCACCGCCCCCGCAAAGCCTTTCACCAACCAACATAAGGTTAAGGCTTGGGATAATGTCCCTATTGTAATGATGTCCAGAGAAATGAGATCTCGTGTTGAAGAGTTAATCAAGAAAAACCATAAATGGGAACACGCTGCTCACAAATTGTCAATTGATAAGGATTCGTCGGCTGCGTTCAAACAGGTCAGCAAGGTACTTGTTGATTTAGGATTTAGATCAAGTCATGTCGAAGAAGCTCTTGAATGGTGCGCTGATGATGTTATCTTACAACTCAGAGCTCATAAAGATGATCCAAATTTCTTTAAAGAGGCATGCGCGTCCCCTCTTTCATGGCTCTTGGTTCATTTACCTGAAGGCGATCTTCCTCAAATTTTCCAGCCCGATCCGACTTTAGTATCAAGTACTACTCTTACCACAGCTGAACCGTTAACTAAAACTTATATGGTAGAAAGACTTGTCTCTAAGGGCTTTTCTGAAACCGTAGTTAGAAGTGTCATGGCGCAAGTTGAAAAGCATCAAGGGCCAATTGCTAATATTGACGATCTGGAAAGATTAGTGGCATCCAACCTAACTCTTGGACTTATCGAAGATATTGATAACGATGAAGAGGATATCTTGCTATCCATTGAGGAAGATGTTATGGGTCTTGAGATCTGGAACGAAGAAATGGGTGCTTTGGATGCCATTTATTCAGGAAAGGTCGAATCTTCGTCAACAAGGTGTACTGTTGTGTTATCCCCGCCTTCATTCCCAGCGGACTCCTTGAGTCTTACTGTTTACCGTCCTAGTAACTATCCCAATAATATCCCTTCTATATTTGTGGATACTACAAAGGCCAATACTAAGATCCCCTCGTACATTAAATTAGCGTTGATTCAACAAGCTGCTGAATACACATGGGAGTACCTGAAAGGCGATTCAATGGTCTATTCGATTGTAGAATGGGTCGAGGAGAATATTGGCCGAATCTTTGAATCACCTGGTAAATTGGTCGATGTCGCAGGTGGTGTCACTGGTGTGTGTGAAACCTCTAAACACGAAACTAAGAAAAAGCGCAATGGAAAGAGGCAATCCTCCCCATTTGGGGGCTCGCTCTCACAAAAGGAGAAAGAAGAAAAGTCAAAAACCCTTTTATCAGCTTATAAAGATAACCTTCCCAAGATTAAAGCTATGCTTACATCTCGACAGAAACTTCCTGCATGGAATAAAAGGACCGAAATTTTGAATGCCGTTGATTCATCAAGAGTTGTATTGATTACTGGTGAAACAGGTTCCGGTAAATCTACTCAGGTTGTTCAATTCGTTCTTGATAGTCTTACCGAGCAGTTACTTGGTGCTGCGGCTAACATCATCTGTACTCAACCGAGACGTATTTCGGCTATGGGTTTAGCTGATAGAGTCTCGGATGAACGAGGATATAAGGTGGGCCAGGAAGTTGGTTACGTTATCAGAGGTGAAAATAATACTAGTAGAGACACACGATTGAGATTTGTAACTACAGGTGTTCTTTTGAGAATGATTCAAATGAACCCTACTGCATTAAACGATATTTCGCATGTTTTCGTGGATGAAGTTCATGAAAGATCCTTAGACAGTGATTTCTTGCTTATTATTCTGAAAAGACTCCTCAAGAAGACAAAACATTTGAAGATTGTCTTGATGTCAGCTACCGTTGATAAAGACCTTTTCATTAATTACTTTGGAGGCCCAAATTTGGTCCAGCATATTCATATTGAAGGCCGGACTTTCCCCGTGGAAGATTACTATTTAGATGATGTAATCAGATACACAAAGTTCCAGCCCCAAGGAAATAATGGCAATGGTGAAGTCGATGTTGGAACAGTTATCAGATCGCTCAATGATAGCATCAATTATGACTTAATAGCATCGACGGTTGAATATATCGATTCTCAGTTGGGTAACACAGAGGGCGGTATTTTGATATTTTTACCTGGTATTGCTGAAATTTCAAGAACCATATCAGCTGTTAATTCACTCTCTACGGGCTATTCATTTCACGTCTTACCCCTTCATGCTTCTTTGAATCCTCAGGACCAGCGTAGAGTATTCCCCTCTGCTCCAAAGGGTAAACGTAAAGTTATTATTTCTACAAATGTGGCTGAAACATCTATTACAATTCCTGATATCGTAGCCGTAATTGATACTGGTAGAGTAAAGGAAACTGTTTATGATCCTAGAGCAAATATGGTGAAGCTAGTTGATACCTGGGCATCAGCTGCCGCTTGTAGACAAAGACGTGGTCGTGCTGGTAGAGTCCGCGCTGGTATTTGTTACAAATTATACACTAAAAATGCCGAAGAAACTAAGATGCCCAAATCACAACAACCTGAAATGCTACGTACACCTCTGGAACAGCTCTATTTATCAGTTAAATCAATGGAATCTTCTGATGATTACAGTAATATTGATGCTGCAGCGTTTCTGGGAGAAGCGATTGATCCCCCGGCTGCTCTTGCAATTACTGCTGCACGCCGTTCATTAGAAGCTATCGGTGCCTTAAACCCTATCACGCAATCATTAACACCTTTAGGTAGACATGTTTCTCAGATTCCAGCCGATATTAAATGCGCCAAACTTTTGGTTTATGGTGTTATTTTCTCATGTATTGAAGCGTGTGTCACCATTGCTTCTATTCTTAGTTCAAGATCGCCATTCGTTAATCCTTCAAATGACAATGGATCTGATAAAAGGGCCGAAGCTAATTCTGCCAAATTAAGATTTAGTCAAGGCCATGGTGATTTGATGGCTGCGCTAAGAGCCTATGAAGAATGGACTTCTATCAGAAAATCCAAGGGATCAGCCTATACCAGACATTGGTGCGAGGATAACTTTGTGTCGATGGCTACTATGTTTGATATTGCATCTACAAGAGTTCAGTTACTTGACTCTTTGAACGAAATTAACTTCTTACCTCGTGGGTACAAATCCAAAGATAGTGATAACTCATCATATAATGAACACAACAATTCCGATGCTATTATCAGAGCTTTGATTGCTGCGGCAATGACCCCAAACTTAGCTCGTATCCAACTTCCTCAGAAGACTTACATGGCCACTTCTAGTGGTGCTATTGGGCGCGAACCTGAATCTCGTGAAATTAGGTATTTCGCTCAGACCGATGAAACTGAAATAGAAAAGGCTGAAGTAGATGAAGAAAATAAGGAATCTGGAGGTCACCGCCCCGTCACTAGTCGAGTCTTTATTCATCCAAGCTCTACCATGTTCTCTGCTTCGAAATTTCCTCAACATGCAGAATTTGTATCATTTTTCTCTAAAATGGCCACTTCTAAGACATTCATTAGAGACGTTACACCTATGGGAAATTTCTCTGTTCTACTTTTCGGCTCTGGCCAAGTCAAGGCTGATCTGAATGGCCGTGGTGTGAGTGTTGAGTGGGCAAGACTTAGATGCTGGGTCCGTATTGGTGTATTGGTGGAAAAGCTGAGAAATCTGCTGGATGATGTTCTCTCAGAAAGATTAGAGAATCCTTCGCAAGTTACAGATAATCAGAGAGAAATCATTAGTGTCGTGAAGGACCTTATTGAAAAGGAGGGTTACTAATTTGGAGAAAGAAAACAATTAAAACTGAACAATTCTTTAGAGTTCAAGAGTATGTTAGATGTAAATAGATTTACAATTGATATGTATATATATTTCTACCATGAAAACAGTATTAGTAGTAGAATCATTGAATTGCAAATAGCCTTTTATCTCCATTTCATGATTATTTATTTCTTTTTGAGATGTAATTTTTCTGGCCACAAGACGAAGGCCTTACTAGACCGGAAACACAGAAATCTCGGTATTTATGACTAAAATGAAAAAATTACAATCACTATGGAACCCCGAAACCTCTGGACACGCTAGGAGAAACAACAAAAATCTCAGCTATAGTCATTGCCATAATCGCCAGAAGGTCCATTAAGATTGACTTTCGCGTGAGACTGATCTCCATCTTAATTTTCCTCATCACTATCATCTTCACTTTCACTTTCACTTTCACTTTCGCTCTCAACAAGAGACCTTTTCTTAATTGATTTATCCACATTAGCGGCTATTTCCCACAATGTGGTTGTTAGCTTGGTAATTGTAGGATTGAGACTGTTACTGAAACCATTCTTTATGTCAAGTTCATGATGTAGTTTTTTCTTAACATCATTACTATACGAACTATCTTTTATATCAGATAAACAACATGAAAGAATATTCATTTTTTCAATGTATACATCAGGGTCAAATTTCTCATCATCAGAAATAGATTTATTCTTTCTCTTATTTGTGGAGCTTCGTAATGCTTTGAAGAAGGGATCATCATTCTTGATAAAATCTGTGAGCTTCTTTATAAATTCATTATTTGAAAGTTTCCAAATTGGCTGCTGTTGTGTGAGAGTATCCAATGCGCGAGTCTTGATACCTTCAACAAAAGTCAGGAATAATGCCTCTCGAACTACATGCCGGGATAAAGATTCTTTCTGAGGACCCGAAGATGAACTTAAAGATGAACTGAGAGCCGATAATAAACGACATCTCAGTTTTAACTGACCAGCAGTCAATCCCATAATAGTTTCAATCGTGAGAGAAAAAAAATCACCGCATTCATGCCATCGGCTTTCGGGGATATAATTAATAATTTTAATCAATTGATTTGCTAATTCAGGACGAATACGGCTGAAACGATAATCGACAATAAGAAGACTCAACCAGTGAATTATCTTATTATACGCTTCAGCATAACACTCATCTCCAATAAATCGACATGCGATGTTCACGATTACTTCTAACGTGTAAACTATTGAGCTAAAGTTTATAAAAGGAAGCTCATCAGGAGTACTGTTTGGTACACTTCTACTGTCGGATTTCTTTGAGATCCCAAGAACGTAACTTGAGGGGAAAGACTGAAACTCATTGTCATATGTAATCACCAAGGATTTGGAAGTAATATGGGTAATATCGAAATAACGTTCGTCCATACCTGTATATTTCAGTAAATTAGCGACAGTCTCCACAACATCCTGAAGTTTCAAAGAGCATAACGGTTTAATCAACTCTGAATGATTCACATAGCTTTCGTAAGTTGCTATTAGCGAAAATAGTTCCTTGGCTAGGATTTTGCGATTATTTTCCTGATTTTCACCATCGTTTAATGCAATTTCATATATAAACCATTCTAGAACATCTTTGGTCCATACGGGCATCTGATATTCTTCTAGATCAGCGAAAAGTGAGACACCTCTAGGATAACCACTACTCTTCCAATCAATTAAACGCCTCCATATAATGTTTTTACCGACAATGGCTTCAGATGGGTTATTATTTTCTGCATTCACGAATTTCCAGGGCCAAAAATAACAAGTGAAATCACGGACAACACTACGACTATTTTTTATCGATCCAAGTGACTTCTCTAGTATTTCATCAATCTCACTATCAATTTTGGCTTGAATATTAGAAGATCTATTATGCTTAAAGTAAGACGCAACAGGAACCTTCAGTTCATCGAAACACTTCACTTTTATCATCTTTTTGATATAATACTGATGATCGATATCAGTCATGATCCTGGCCCTAAGTTCCGGCCTTATTGACTCTTTTAGCCTTTCAAGCAATTCATTCTCATCATTATACAAATCCTCATCGCTACTTTCATCTGAATTTTCTTCGAAGTTTTGAGATAAATTTGCAACTCGAGAATTGCGCTCCACTTCTTTTATTTTCCTATATAGCTCAGCATTTGCAATATCTTGTGAAGAGAAAGAGCTCTTTGACTTAGTAGCCCTACTTTCTTTTCCGTCTGGATTAAAATCAGAAGATTTAGAAAAATAATGCGAGGTAGAATTAGAAAGGTTTGATAGAGGAGTCTTAGTCTGTACTGGTCTAGGGCTTGTTGAAGAATCCATATCCTTCATTAAATTTGAGGAATCAAATGGTATTAAATCGTTGAAATTCAGCAGAGGCTTCGGCACATGTTTCTGTTCCTGGGCTTGCGGTGGTAGTTTTAATTTCACTAAAAAGGTTTTCTCATTTGGGGATTTGGGGGTGATATCACATTCTTCATCAACTGGATCTTCAAGAGCTCTAATGACTTCTTTATCAGTAGGGTCTTCAAAAGCCAAATTGGACACCATATTAGAACCATTATGAGATAAAGCAAACAGCCCTTTTGAGTTATCAAGACTCCTTCCAGAATCAGAAGTCGTGACTGAAATATGAGCATTTTCATGATGTGGCTTTTGTGACGAACTTGATGAATCATCACCGGATATACATGATCTGTTGCTCAATGTACTTAACACAGTGGGTCCGTCATCGATAACAGTCAATTCTTCACCAAAAACAGAAGGCCCCACCGTGGGATTTCGCAGTCCATTCCCTTGTAACTTATCAAACAGGATCCCAATGGGAGTTTCGTTATTATTATTTTTATCTCCGGTAATCACCTGCTTCGTGTCAACTATATCAGAATCCATTCGAGTGGGGTTTAGTATATTGTCACTGAGATCATCTAATTCATCATCAGTGGTATCTAAAAGTACCGGGAGTTTTATCACTGGGGGTTGGGTCTTTTGCAGGCTAATAGAGAGGCTCGGAGACTCTTGATCTGGCTGAGACGAAGAATGGAAAATTGAAGTTTTTACTACTTTACCAACATCTTTAACTACTGCTGTTTTAAATAAATGTTTGACCGAAACAGATTCATTTACTGTTACTGATGTTGGTTGTAATATATTTGATCCCTTTTCAATATTTATTTCGTTTGCCGTTTCATCTTCTATCCCAGGTGCTCCTGGCAACGGTTCCTGAAAGTCGGCCTTTGATTCTTCTAGTTTTAATGGTATTTGTCGTGATTTGACTGTTGATTCTTCCCTACCTGATGGTAAGTGAATTATTCCGCCAATAGCGGGTATCTCTGTTCTGACTGAAGGTAGAATTTTTGTACAATTAACATCAGGTTCAGGTAATATTTTTTCTTGGTTATCTATTAACAAATCCAATGACTTTTTCGAAGCACCTTTACGTTTACGGCATCGACGATTACGCTTTTTGGTGACCCGAGAGGAGGAGGTTGACATTAGCTTATGATTGACTTCCTCTTCAGAAACCGACAAAGGGAAATCCAATTCAAAATCAGATATATTTACTTCAGAGACCCCATAAGATGCTGTATCCACAGGAGAAATAGGCGATGAGGTAATGTATACAAATGTATTAGTGGTGGCAGTCTGGCGAGAACGCATGTGTTATACAACAATAATATAAACCAAGAGAAAGAAAGCAGCAGGGGAAAATATATATATATCGGAAAGGTGAGTCAAAGACAAGGAAAGTATTATTAAAATTTAAAACGCCAACACGACAAACAGCCCACACAAAATCAAACAAGATAACAGATCATTAGCAAGAGAAAAAAAAGGAAAAGAAAAAAAAGAAAAAAAAAGAAGTCAATATATGCTACGGCGGTCAGAATGGCACACACTTGTCTGGTTATTAAAGTCAAACACAATCAGAGCAATTAAAGAAACCAAAATTCGCTAGTTTCTCACAAATATTTGTGGTTTATCCAAATCGAGTAGGTGAAACAGGTAGCAGCCGTAAAGATTAAATATTACTATGTAGTGCATGTGTAAGTTCAAACGACCACCCAAAGTAAACAAACAAACCCAGCAATTTTCGAGTGGCTGAAGTGCTTTCAACAGGATATGCGACACTTGTACGGCAGCTAAGTGTACCGGATTAAACTAAAATTAAAACATGACATGCCACTCTTAACACCTTTTTCTTTTCAATGCATCACTTTTGTAAGGAGGTAATTATGGGGATCTTTTCAACTATAGTATAACGAGGTAAAGCAAGAAAAAACGTTTAATACTAGTATGGCTACCAATTTCATTTTTCTTTTTTACTCATGCGATTTCTTTTTAACAAATTTCCCCTAAGATTAAGCCCTTTTGAGTTTTTTATTTTTTTATTTTTATTTTTTATTTATGTTGTGTCTTATCTTCGGCTACATGATATTGCGCTGTTTTCTTCCCCTGGACGGGCAGGCAGAATCTACGATTTAATCGCCGTTTTCCAGTGAACGGCCTTAATTAACCAGGAAATGGTATGTTTTGTTACATGCGGAAGAATTCTGTGGTTACACACGGAGTTAAAAATCTGGCATAGCTTTAGGCCCGACAAATGTCAGGGTTGAGCCGCCCCTAAACTCCGACTATTGTATTTTTTAAGGTTTCTGCACGTGAGAAAGGTACCACCAGACGCCGAGAGGCAAGGCTCGCTTCGGCGTTTAGCAAAAATGCCTATGTATCTATCTCACTATCTGCCTGTCTGACTCTCTATTTCACCGATGATGCATATGGATTTGTTTTGTTTTGATTTCTAATTTCAATTTTTGATTTTAACTTTTCCTTCCAGTCGGGGGTTTTCTCTCTCTCTTTTATCATGTAAGCAACCCGCGGGAGAATTATGATTCTTTTTTTTATTTTGTTTTTTGCATCATGCATCCCATTCATTGTGAGCCCTTACAGAATTACCACCTAAGGAACCATTTGCGTGCTTTTATTTTCTGATTTTTTCTGATTTTTCTGATTCTGGCCCCCGGCTGAATAAACACCTAAGGAAAATGACTGAAAATGTGCTCATGTACTATGAAAAAGTTGCTTGATTTTCATATGAACCGACTAAGTTATTTTTACCCATATTATCGTAAATACAAAACCTGATAATTTCAGTATAAATAACACCAAAAATGAGAATGAGAAAACCAGCAAAGCGAAATAAATGGTATATAGTTGTATATTAAAAGGAGATGGAATAAAACCATCGTTAAAATGATAAAATAAATAAAGACTTTTGTTATTACCGAAAAAAATATAAATAATTTTCTAAAGGCAAAGAAACAAAAAAATAAATAGGAGTGGCAGGGGAACTTAATCTAATGATCTGAAGGATATATATATATATAAATATATGTAAAAAAGAGGGCGAATAGTAGAAATATCCGTAAGCCTTAATCAAAACAACAGCTTATTCAATCCACAGCTGTTTAGGATCAAAACCCAAACATTCACCGTTCATCAAACTGTCATTTAATAATGAACCATTAACTGACACATTGCAGCTACCTTTAATATCCCCTGATGAGTTTAAAATTGTAATCGGGTCAATTGGTGTACCATGACTTTTGGACACACCTGATTGATTTTGGGGATGCACTAAATGATTGCTGTGATGATTATGCTGATGATGATGATGATGATGATGACTAGATGACTTGGTAATATGGCCCGTACCGTTTCTAATGGAAGTGATATTAGGCGTATGAGAGGATGATATAGAGCCGTGTCGGTTCAGCGTTGCAGCAATACTAGCCAAGGAAGAAGATGAATTTGGAGATGATACCGTAGGCGAATTAGATGACGCAGTGGATGGTGAGTGGGAGGATGCTGGCGAGGAAGGTGTCAATGACAGCATTGAATTATTATCATTCCGCAATGAAAATCCAAAGTTAATTTCCCCTGCCGGTGGAGAATATAAATCATTGGCAGAATTGATATCGGCAGTAGTGATAGCAGTAATCTCGAAGAAGTTCGGACTTAGCGATAAATCATTAATAGATGCTGACGCCGTCGCTAAGGCTGAACTTACGGCGGTATCAAGTAAATCAATCGAAGCCATACTGTCAGCTAACATAGGAAGACTAGGCGAAAACAGCGATAAATCAAATGTATCATTATTGACATTGGCCATCGGGGACAGTTTAGGCGATTTGAAATAGTCTTGTTGATCAGAATTTAAGGTATCAACATCTTCAATCTTAACATTGATATCAGGAACTATTTCAGCTAGATTGGCAGTAATATCTACACCATCTATCACTTCATCAAAGTAGGCAGGTTCATCGTATAAGGCAGAATGGGCAGAAGCTTCGGGGCTATTATTGCCCGAGCTTTCCAAACTAGCGTTTGACTTACTATTCATGTAGTCTGATTTTATCTTTAGGCCCGGGAAGGATAAGGATCCGGAGGCTATATCACGACTGAGAGGCTGGTTTAAAACGTTCAGTTGTTCAACCAATCGATCAATGACGTGATTGATACTAATAGGACTAGAGCTATTCTTATTCGAAGGGTAAATCGGACTCTGTATACAAGAACCGGTAGGAGATAATAATGAATCATCATCTTCTTGTTTGATATCAGTCTCGGAGGGGGATTCAGAACCAGTGATAGGAGAAGAACTATTATCATGATCATTGAGACCACAATTATTATTGCCCGAACAAGAAGACGCCGCTTCTAGACAACTAGTTAAATAGAAATTAACATCATGGCCTTGCGATGATCTAACTACTAGGGATTGTAATACTTTCTGTAATATAGCTAAACGGGATTCTAATAGATCCACATAGCCCTGTGGGTATTGTTTTTCTTTAGGTTTCCGCTTTTCGGAATATGTGCAAAGCTTATTATCAACTAAACATTTGGTACAGGGTTTTTTACCATCACATTTGGTCTTTTTGATTCGACATGAATCGCAGGCCTTACCCACTCTTTTATTTTTACGAGCATCTAAAAATGCTTGATCGGATTCGTGCAAGTCATGATGGTCATGCAGATCATGCTGCATAATCTGGTGAGAATGGTGGGTCTGATTGTGGTGATGATTGTGATGTGGGTGTGATTGATTATTATGATTATTTTGACTATTATGATGATGCTGTTGCAGCTTTTTTTGTAGCTGTTTTTGTTGTTTTAACTTGGACGCAGGCACCTGACTGGAACCACTACCGGCAGAGGTTACTGAAGCGGCAATGGGCTTAGAACCAACCATTAGGAGAAATAAATAAAGAAATAACTATTCAAAGTAAAACAGTTATGTTTGAGAACCACAAACTCTTAAAATTGAAGAACGCAAGAGTATGGAGAGGAGGTTGCAGGTTATAATAAAACGTAATAAGGCAGGATTTTTTAGGATAAACCGGACAAAACAAAACAAAAAACCGACGGGAGATATATATGCGAATATTTATAAATATAAGTAAAACCGAAAGAAAGACACTGATATGCTATAAGAAATTAGCAACGGGCGGAGTTGGTACAAATATGGGGAGCTCTGAAGTGAGGGGGACACAGATTATTATAATTTTAAGGAATGATCGACGACAGGAAGAAGCGTGGATGGGGACGACTATGGTTAAGATAAGGCCGGATGATGCAGTACCAAATCCGTAGGTGATAAGGGACACTAAACGAGGGAAGAGAAAAGAAAGAGAGACAAACAACCAAGGGTAGGGTCAAACCAAGAAATCACGATAAAAAAAACAAGGCGGTAGGGATTCGTTTCGATTCGATATGGATATAGATATAGGTGGAGGGATATGGATATAGATGTCGATTGGAGTTGGGGCAGGCTTAATACACAATATGTGATTCGCGGTTTGATGTACAGCCAAACCTAAACGCGGGCACGTAAACTATTTTATACATTCCGCCCATAATGAGGTAATGTTTGTATATTGGCACTATGATCTCATCAACGCCAATTGGCCGCGAATCGAGGGAATAAACGCCGTGGGACCGGTGGTGCGGTGCGTGGGTGGTGCGGCCGGAAAAAGCAATTAATTCATTATGGCGGTCGGGGCCGCAGTCGGAGCGTAACGGCTACGGGATACTTTAGAGCCGGTCCCGACTGGGCTGGACGCGGTGGGACAAACCCCAACCCGCACACCCACCCGAGCCCTGCGCCTGGCACGCTTTCACCACAGGCCGCCCACCGCCGCCAGACCACACATACCCCAATCTAGTACCCCAATCTAGTACCCCAATCTAATACCCCAGCATTGCAGTCTCCCTGGCCGACTTTCTGGCCGTCTTTCTGGAAATCGTTCTGGCAATCGTTCTGGCAATCGTTCTGGCCACGGAACGGCTGCTGGCACTGTGCGTGCGCTCTCTCTGTTTCCCTTGCGTTTTCCTTACGTTCTCCTTACGTTCTCCTTACGTTCTCCTTACGTTTTCCTTTCGTTTTCCCATTATTTTCCTATTATTTTCTTGGGCGCTTATCGAGCCGCTGGCCCAGGGTACGGCCCAAAAGGCACGGAGAAGGAGGTACGGCCACCGCTTACCTAACCACCCTCGCTCGCTGAGCTTTCCTCCCCGCGCCCCAGGGGACCGAGGTTGATATTGGGGGTCGTCTTTATTATTACGACAAGCGGTTTGTGTCACTCGTGGGCCTTGGAACACCATCATCATCCCCTGTCACGTATATAGTCAACAGACCAAGTAGGCAATAGTACCCTTTTGCCGGAGCAGCCGCGTAACTGAATATCTATCGCCCAAGAAGTTATTATTATTATTATTATTATTATTAGGTTTTTAGTTTTTAGTTTTTAGTTTTTTTCCCCTGTTATCAGCATGCCCCGTAGTTTAATGGGCCCCCCACCACTTGAGGCTTGTGTTAATACAATCCATTTTGGCGGCCAGACGCATCTTACCCCACCGAGTGGCTGCTCTACAGAATCCCAAATGAAAAATATGGACGACAATATAAGTGCTATTGCTAACCATCAAACCAACAATTTACTGGCAATTATGGATGATAAACTACCCCCTTGGCATAGGCTGGAGGATGAATACTCTACTCAATTGTACCAACTGCCCCTGCTTATTAATCGGGAATGCGTGAATTTCATGAGAGAATTCTTAGACCCGAGTATTTCATCAATATCCCACAAGGCATCCAACCTGGACGCTGCCAAGGCAGCTACGCAGGTACATATGACATCGGGGGCTTCTATTAGTAATGCCAATACAGTACCAATGAGTAATACTGGAATGAAAATGAATGAATCTAACCATTATTTCCCCTCTAAATTATTAAATTTGGAAATAAATTTATTCCAGCCCGGGCTCAACGTGAATGATTACCGCGAATTCTGTCCCTGGTTCATTGAGATGCTACCATCAGGCAATGACGATCATAATGGTTTAAGCAGCGGCACAATGCTTCTCATACCCTGTAATTTCACTCACTTAACCTCCCACCAAAATGATGATATCACCTACCTCGATAACGATGATAACGACGATTCCTGGTATTTCCATCCATGGAATGAATATCCTTATAAAAACCAGAGGGAATCTGTTTGCTCTAAAAATAACTCCGAGAATCTCATAAACACAACCCGTTCGAATCAAAAATATGGCTTATCTCCGTGGTTTATCGACACTTCTCCCACATTGGCACATCAGAAACGTGCTCCACCACAAGTAGTACCGATCCCCAGCATCATGCATAAGGGAGAAATTCAAAAACCGTTGGATTACGAATCAATCTTATTTGGGACCGTAAATGAAAATTTGACTATTCCGCGCTCAATCATTTTGACATTAGCCGCTCTTTTAAAGATAGAACATAATCCTCTATTTACTAATTTCAAACAATTAAAATTACCCGAGGATCTACTACTTCCCTCCCCTTTACCAACATCTCCCGCATATAGCAGAACAGCGCCTGGAATAGATGTTGTTCCATTTGAAGGCTCCCATCCAGAAACAACAAAGTCGTCTATAATATTGCAGACGAGCATCCCCGTACTAAATGAACAAGACTATTTCATTCCAGAATTATCTGATGCTGACCAAGCTGAAGCAAATAGAATTAATGATGTAAATTTCGATTTGGTTACTCCGGATATGTCGGCCGTTTTGAGTACCGACCTGCAGGGGTGCGTTTCTATCGATAAGATGCTACCAAAGATCAAACGGCCTCTAAATTACTTTACTTTATCTACACCTGTAAGTCTAAACACTCCCGACATAAATTTCAATAGTATACTTGATGATGATAGCCATGACAATAGCTTTCATTTTATGACTAAGAGGCGACGACTTATTCATGCAACTACCGGCTCGTGCCATATAGCTTCGTTGATGGATGATCCGAATAATATGTTATTACATCTCTCAACTTCCCCACCAATTCTCGATGCCATAGATGTAGACCAAGAGGATGAGCGAGAATTTTTGGCTAATTTGCTCCCTAATTATTTATATCGAATGCCATATCCCGATATAGAAACCGGCTGGCTTGTGCAGAGTAATGAGCCTTGCAACGCTAGTACCTTACTGCGGGATGAGTGGGAGTCGAAAGAAGGCTACGCCGATTGGATTTGGCGACTACCCTTAACTGTGAGTCTCACGTTGAAATGGAAACCGTTTACGAAGGAGATAAAAGAAATTTATGACTGGGCGGAAACCAATTTTTTTCCGGTATCTGATTTAATATTGGATTTAAACCCTGATTTGTGGCCAATAAGTATTACAAAGGCCGCGAAGATCAGATTACCAACCGTGATGGATAATAGTAAATCAGAGCAACTACCGATGCCTAATTTTTCCTTCAGTGACAACGAAAATTACACCGACCCGCGACAATTAAAAGAGTCGCCGTTGGATTCTTTAGTAGAATCATGTTGGAAAGGGAAGAAATATACACATGACACCCTAACCTTCAGTATTACGGAAATACCAGCAGCACTAAAGCTATCGGGTTCATTTCACGAAAGCGATCAAACCGCTGACATGGATGATTCTACCTCTAGTATTATATTTAATGAATTAACCAGAACAAAAATGTCGACACCACTTCCCTATTCGAGAAAGTGCGACTCGAATTCGGTCACAGACATGGTCTCTCCACCAACTGAGACTGTCAGATCAGCAAGTTATGATAATTCAAATATGCCATTCTTGGTTATAGCCAACCTTAGTAGATCCAACTCGATGAACCGCGACATAATCCAATCTCTGAATACTAACTACCCTGGTCAATTGAAATTATTAGAGATGGAAATGCCCCCATCTCATCCACCGCCATCATCCACCATGACCACGAACATGAAAACTTTATATCAGTATGCGGATTTTTACGTTACTCCGCAAATTGCCATTCTTAACTTAACCTTAACCATGCTCAGCCAGAGGAGTATAGAGGGCGAGAACCTGGCATTAATCAAGATCGAGACCATTTTGCAACATAATATACTAACCAAACTAGTAGTGGTGATAATTGTCCCCAATCAAGGAAAAGACGACTCTTCGAAAATTTTAAAAGAATTCCAACATAGCCTTGTTGCATTGACCAATCAGTTTGACAAGTCGCTTATTGATATCATTCCATCCGACGAAGCTAGAGCCGCGAGCTGTATAAAATGGATTTCACATACTTATTCACCCTGGGGTAGTAGTCTATTGCTAGACCAACCTAGTAGAGTCAATAGCGACACGGAGAAATCATTCTTGGGTCGTAAATATCGCCAATATAAGGTAGCTATCGAAAAAGCTGAAGTTGGTGATATCGTATGTTTTTTTCTTTCTTTTTTTTCTTTTTCTTTTTCTTCCTTTTTCGAACCAGTCCAGCTATTTTACCAATAAACACTGATACCCCCCGCGAGCGAAAGCTTGATATATGAGATACCCTTTTCGTTTTTTGTACCAAGTTTTTCCCTTCCTTTTTTACTTACTTATTAATTTATTTTTAGCGGTTGAAGCATCAATTGGATATGATATCAGGTTTGAATCCGATCTTGAAACGCCTACTAAGTAGTCAGTTTAGTCATTCTAGATTTTTAGCAAATTTTAAAAAATCAACCGATGATGATGATGATGATGATGATGATGATGATGATGATGATGATGATGATGATGATGATGATGATGATGATGATGATGATGATGATGATGATGATGATGATGATGATGATGATGATGATGATGATGATGATGATAATGATGATGACCCTCGGAGGGAACATTATTATTTTGCCGAGAATGAGGATCCTGATCTGCTGGATTTACTGGATGGTAATTGTCAACTTTATAATTACTTGAAGACTTGCTATGTTGAAATGACTCGTAAAAAAAAGGAGTGAATCGCTTGATGGTCACAGTTGATCATTTCATTTCATTTTTAGTTAAGTTTCGTTTTTTTCTTTTTTCCTTCTTCTTCTTTCTTTTATAAATATAATTTAATGAATAAACTTCATTAAAGTACTTTCTTTTACATGAAACCCCATTACCCTTTTTTATTATCTGATAATTGTATATGTTGTGTATGTATCATCTGTATCATCTGATAATTGTATAATATGTTATGTATGTATAATATGTTATGTATGTATAATATGTTTATGCGGTTATATACGGGACTTTTGCAAAAAAAAAAAGAAAAAAAAAAGGAACGATAAGATACAAGGAAATCCGAGGCTTGGAAATATATATGAAGGAAAAAGAGTGCGAATAAAAAAGCAGCGAACGGAAGGTAAAATCAGAGAAACACAAGAAACCAAATAGGTTGTTTTTGATATATATATATCTGTTGTTTTTTGTTGTTGTATATTTTTCGGTTATTCGGCCTGACGTTGGATACTGACCTTACGACAACATAACATCGTGTCTACCAGTTGTGTTACTTCGTGGTCTTCTTCGTGCGAAATCGTAACGATGAATATTTCTATTCCCATTCATACCGCCATGAATCATGCCCGGAGGATGATGACCGAAATTCATGCTATGATTGTGATGATTAACATAATTCCGATGATGGGGTTCCAAACATTCACTAACATCATCGTCTTCCTCATCATCTTCCTCGTCGTCTTCGTAACCTCCTTTATCATCTTTTAAAACTTTACAGCTGGTGTCCTCGCTGATGAAGCGGGCCGCAGCATTATTATTATTACCTGAGACGTCATCATTATCTTGAGAATTTATTTGGTTGCTTCTCTGCTTGGGGTTGTCGCTGCTGTTTCTTCTATCATTGGGATTGGCTTTATGACCAACGTTGGATTCAACTGAGGTTTCATTATCATTGGCTTCCTTATTACCACCATTTATGCTTACTTTGGAAGAGTTGTTACTGACACTAATATTATTGTTTCCGTTGTTGCCGTTGCTGTTATTATTGCTGTTATTGTTATTATTGTTATTGTTATTATGGTGATTATGATTGTTGTTATTGTGATTATGATTATTATTATTATGGTGACTATTATGGTGACTGTTATGGTGATTATTATTATGATTATTATTGCTGCTGTTGTTATTGCTATTGTTACTGCTGTTGTTGTTGTTACTGCTGTTGTTATTATTGTTATGCTTGCTGCCACTATAATTATAATAATTATAGTTATTGTGGTTATAACTACCCTCCGAAGGACCATTATGAGCATTATAGCGATGATTTCGAATTGAGGGAATAATCACCTTATTGAGAATAGCCAGATTAGGACCATAAAGCGGCCGCTTTTCATCCTGATCAAATACTTCATTAGGCAATTCAATATTACGAATTTGCTTTATAGACAGATCATTGATAGCTGAATTAAAATCAACCCATTTCGTACATGTGGTCAAGTAATCAAAACAGGAATCCTTCAAGTCCCATTCGTTTTCACCCCGAACGGGATCAGTAGCGTTATAACTCGCATTAACACGATTTTGTAAACCGACAAAGAAAATTGAAGTATAAAGTCGTTTATCAGCAGGTAAATTGTCATTAAAGGTATCAATAGGTATTTTGGTCGATGATGATTCTAGCGTATTAGCGTCTTCTTCTTCACTTTCAGGTATAATATACTTATCATTAAACAAATAATCGATATCGCCCTTGATGATTTTAGTCATTTCATAACTATCAGTGAAATGAAACCTTTTGTTGAACGGTTTATTGAAGGGATGCGCATAATCGATATTAGAAATTAGTTCTAATTTCTGTACCAAGAGTCTGATTTTACTCTCAATAAAACCTGACCATTTGGTATGTTGTTCCTTATTTACCATTTCCTTGGTAGAGGCGATTATCATTAAATAGTGTTCATAGCGATGGAAAAAATCATGCTTTTGAAAAAGCGGGGACCAATCCTTAGCATCATCAACTGATTTCATTTCCTTTATCAATAATGAGGCTCTTAAAAATTCATTCATGATAATCTTTTGGTTAGATCGAGTAATATTATGAGTCGAACACATTGAGGGATAAGCGGGTGTAATCACCGGCATTAAATGGGCCCGGTCGCTACCGTAAGACTTAGGATTCCACACTCTCACATTCAATGGACCGTCTTCGATTAATTTTAGCAATACGGGCTTAGGCCAGTTCCAATTAAGGAATGTGGTGAAAAACTTCTCAACTAGGACCGAAGATGAGGCATTAGGATATAATTGCGCGATTCTAGCTACCATCATAGCCCAAGCGACACCACCGGGGAACCCCATGATATTACCGTAAATGGATTTCCGTTGGGCCCACAGTTTAATAGCACGTAAGGCGATTTTAAAAGTCGATTTATTGGGTACCAAACTAATGATTTCATCGGTAACCCGCGCACCGTTGAGTGATCTCAAATTTTTGTCGTCCAAATTCTTTAGCAATGCCTTGTCGTTGAGGGGTAAATTCTGACTTATGGAGGCCATACTTATACTACTGCAGATGATATCGAGCGAGATACCAGAGAACTTGATCTTCATTACAGGTACATAGGCTTCGGGGATGGGGAAAATTTCTTTCAGCTCGGGCCGTTCCCTTAATAAAATTTCGAAATGGGTGAAGAAATCTTGGCGATTGACATGTTTGGGTAATACTATTAATGTATCAATATCTGATTCGGGGCTGTAAACCCCCATTTTATAAGAACCAAACGTATAGACCTTGCTCTTACATATCTTGGCGATTGATTTAGGCAGACCCTTTGTAATACTTATTTGATAAACTAAATCATTAGCCAATTGTTGAATGATCTCTAATACTTCTACTCGTTTTTTCTCATCTTCGACCGAAGCAAACGAACCCTGAATTTCTAGTTCTTTCATCAATTGTTGCGTAGAGGACTTGTCTTCGGCGGATGGCCCTACCAGGGATATGGGTGGGGTTATACCATGAACCTGTAATTGGTTATTACCTGAGGATGCATTGTTGGGGTTATAGAGATTATTGGCATTGCTATAAGCATGGCTAAAATTGTTGTGATTATTATTATTATTATTGTTGTTGTTATTATTATTATTGTTATTATTGTTATTATGGTTATTATGGTTATTATGGTTATTATTGTTATTATTGTTGTTGTTGTTGCCATTATTGATGCCGTTGAAATTACTATTACCACTAGCGCCGTTATTATGGGTGGTATTGTATTGCTGATTCGGGCGTTTCATCGAAGGTCCTGACTGCGAGGGTGATTGCGTGGGCGACGGCGAGACGCTATTAGAAGGGCTCATCTTTAGAGACGCAGAAGCCATGATGTATGTATGTATAGTTTGATATAGAGAAAGGATGCGATCAACGGCAAATGATTATGAAATATGCGAAATACTAAGTTTCAACAGTTGGTATTTTTTTTGGGGGGGAGGGATTTTTGGAGTTCAGAGGGGTGGTGGAAAGAATAAATGAGAATCAAAATAGCTTCAAAGTATGCAGTGAGTTTATAATTCTATAAATGCGAGTGACCAGATTCAATCCCCTGGATATGATACAATGGGTGTTTAAGGAAAGAAAAGAAAAAGGGTTCCGGGAAAGGGGAAGCGAGGTTGTGAGAGGGTGAATGCGAAAAAAGAAAATTGACTCAATAAGGCCGAAGATAGGGCCGAGCGGAAGGGTTATGGGCGATTAGAGCGCAAGAAGAGCACTGGCAGAGTGAGAAAGTGAATAATAACTGGCAAACTGGCAAGGCGGAGGGAGGAGATAGCTGAGAGGTTTGTTGATTATAAGCCCATGCCCACGGTGGGATCGAGTGGCCGCGAAGACGTTGAGCGAGGACAGGACCGACGGACAGAGAAGACCGGGAGAAGAGGAGCCAGATTGAAATGCCCAGAGACCGGAATTGGAATTGAAATTAAAACTGGAGTCGAGGCTGGAATTGGAACGGAATCAGCGACAAATCAAAGTCGAAATCGAGTCCACCGCCAGAAAAAATGTCGATTATCCCAACGAGAAAAAAAAAAGCGGCCGGCGATGCAGTGGATTTGGAGTGTTTATTGCAGGGCGGCTACAAATTGGCGTTTGGTTCGCCCACCGGCCGGGCTGAGCGGTGTATTCTACGGTTTCTGGGCCGTGGCGGGCAGTTTATCACGTCTACAATGTGCACGCGTGTATCTATATATATTTATATATTTATATATATATATATATTTGTGTGTGTATATGTCTGTATATATGTCCGTGCAAGACCCACAGCGTCTGGGACCATCGGTCGCTGGAGAGATCGGAATCCCCAGCGACCTCAGCGCTGGGGGCCTTTGGATCCACCCCACGGCCGTGAAACGCGATGGCGCCGGACTGAACAGCGGCCTGGGGCCCCCTCGCCCTCGGTTCGGGCCTGGCCGGAACCGCTCCAGCGAGGAAGAACGGCATTGTACTATTATCTTGTCCAAGATAACCCCTGGAGAAGGACTCCACGCGGGGGCCGCTCCCCAGAGAGTGGAGAGTTTCCTCGGAAATCAGCCCTGATCTCCAGCCATGTCCCTCGCCGCCGCGTCCAGAAAGAGCCCTGAGCCGGAGTGGGCCACGTAGGACCCGCCAACAGAACCCCAGGCCTGTGGCATCCAAATGGGCCTTATCCGGGCCAGGGCCCCTCGCGAGAATAAAACACGCTGAAAACACGCTGAAAACACGCTGAAAACACGCCAATAAAACACGCCAAAAACGCTGGCCCCGTCCACACCAATTCCACCGCCGCTGAGAGAGACCGCTGCGCGCCAGCGGGTCACGTGCGCCGCTGGGCCCAACCTTCCAGAAGATTCAGTCGGGAGAAAGAAAGAAATATCAGCTGGATGCGCCGTCTTTGCTCTCATTTCGACCTTTGTTTCACGGAATATCGCACTCAATCACCCCTATTATTACTTCATACCATGTCTGCCGAAGAAGTACGTATTGCTGGCTTGCCCATCCTTCGTTGCTCTGTATCCCAATGCTAACTGTTGTTTTGTTTTCCAGCTTAAAGCCCAAGGTAACGCGGCCTTTGCTGCCAAGGACTTCACCCAAGCCGTTAGTTTATTCTCTCAAGCCATTGAAGCCTCCCCCACGCCCAATCATGTCTTATACTCCAACCGTTCCGGTAGTTACACCTCCTTGAGACAGTACGACGAAGCCCTCAAGGATGCTGAGGAATGTATCAAGATTAACCCCAACTGGGCCAAGGGTTACGGCCGTAAGGGTGCCGCCCTCTTTGGTACCGGTGATCTTCTTGGTGCTAGGGACGCTTACGAACAAGGTCTTAAGATTGATCCTAACAATGCCCAAAACAAGCAAGGCATTGAAGCCGTGGATCGTGCCATTCAAGCCGAAGCTGAAGCCGATGGTACTTCCCCTGATATGGGTATGCGTGATCTTTTCAATGATCCCCAAGCCCTGGCTAAATTAGCCGCCCACCCCAAGACCAAGGATTTCGCCTCGGATCCTTCCTTTATTGCCAAGTTTAAGGAAATCCAGGCTAACCCCATGTCAGGCCTTACTGCCATTCAGCACGATGAACGTCTCAGAACCGCCTTTGCCGTTATCTTAGGTATCGACAATATCATGCCCCAAGATGGCGCCGGTGCTGCTGGACAACAACAACAACAACAACAACAACAAAATCCCAAGGCTGAAGAGCCCAATGTTGAAGAACCTGTCGAGGAACCCGTCGAGGAAGAAATTAGCGAAGAGACCAAATTGAAGGCTCAAGCCGATGAGTTAAAGCAACAAGGTAATGTCGCTTACAAGTCGCGTAAGTTTGACGAAGCCATTGAACTCTACAATCGCGCCTACGATACCTTTAACGATGTCACCTACTTGAATAACCGTGCTGCCGCCGAATACGAAAAGGCCGATTACGAAACTTGTATTAATACCTGTTTGGAAGCCGTTACTAAAGGTCGTGAAGTGTTTACCGATTACAAGATTCTTGCCAAGTCATTTGGTAGAATTGGTAATGCTTACCTCAAGCTGAATGAACATGCCAAGGCTATTGAATACTTTAACAAATCGCTTACTGAACACCGTACCCCCGATATTCTTAATAAGTTAAGAGCCACCGAAAAGGAATTGAAGAACTACGAGGCTATGAGTTACCTTGACCCTGCCAAGGCTGAAGAAGCCCGTGAAGAGGGTAATAATAAGTTCAAGGAATCCGACTGGCCCGGTGCTGTCAAGGCCTATAGTGAAATGATCAAGCGTGCCCCCGAAGACGCCCGTGGGTACTCTAACCGTGCTGCCGCTTTGTCTAAGTTAATGTCCTTCCCCGAAGCCGTCAAGGATTGTCAAACCGCTATTGCCAAGGATCCCAAGTTTATTAGGGCTTACATTCGTATGGCTAATGCTTACTTTGCCATGAGAGAATACTCAAAGTGTATTGATGCTTTAGCCGATGCCTACGAATTAGATACTGAAAAGAAGCATACCTCGGAGATTGAACAATTACAATACAAGGCCATGTCGTCGCGCTTCCAATCCAATGAGGGCGAAACCCCCGAACAAACTTTGGAAAGAGCCAGTAGAGATCCCGAAATTGTCGCTATTTTACAAGACCCCGTCATGAACAGCATCTTATCCCAAGCTAGAGAGAACCCCTCGGCCTTACAGGATCATATGAAGAACCCTCAAGTGGCCAAGAAGATTAACCTCTTGATCGCCGCTGGTATCATCCGTACCAGATAAATGTTATAATAGTTTATTTTTCATATAATTGTGCCCGCCAGGGAGAAAATATAGTATTCAGCTTATAGTAATATAATTTATTTATTAAAACTGATTTATACATAGAAACAGAAACGAATGGCAGGTTGGCGTTATCGTGATCCAGGGTTAGGGTCCAATTAATAATACCAAATCAGCCTCCATCCGCCGCTTATCAACTGCCAGGCACCGAACCTTCGCTTCTTTTTTTTTCAGTGTGTTTATCTGCCAACGACACCACGTCTGGGTGACCTTTGTATATCACACGGCTTACTTTATTCAATTTTTCTAGTTTCATAGCCCGACTCTTCTTGGTCAATAAAGTCTTCTGTCGACCGCGCGACTTTTTTTTCTTTCTCCTTTCACTGTTAAATTCCAACATTTACTCCTCCCCGCGTGATCCGACACATTGCATAATTTCTATATATATATTTGACAAATGACAGACCCAGTCCACGTTAGTACCGCGCGACGAATAACTCAAGTCGGTTGTGCCATCGTCTGGTGTCTCCTATCCGCGGGGCTAGTCTTTGGCTTCGCGGCGTTCAAACCCATCCTGGCCGCCGAGGGCGTCTACCGATCCGAATGCACTGACAGGGAACTCGAGAATGGAACTCCCATTTGTTCTAAACAGGAACTCAAGCTGAATTTCATCTTCACTGTGGCGGCCGTAGTGACTAATATCACGGCCCTGGTTGTGGGTTTCGTCTTGGATAGATACGGGCCCAAGGTTTGCGGACTTTTGGGAAGTGGCCTTTTGGCCATGGCGGCCTTAATTATGAGTAATGCCTCTCATATTACTACTTTCGATGGTTATCTTGTAGGATATATCATTTTGGCACTGGGTGGTCCCTTTGCCTTCATTTCGTCGTTTCAGCTATCCAACAGTTTCCCGGCTTATTCTGGTACTATCTTGGCTCTTTTGACGGGCGCGTTTGACGCCTCAGCTGGTATGTTTATGGTTTATCGTATGGTCTATGAGAAGACCAATGGTGCATTTACACTGGAGAAGTTCTTCAACTGCTACATAATTGTGCCCGTGTTTATGGCCTTGGCCCAAATCTTTATCATGCCATTTGACTCTTATAAAAATGCCGTCAATTTTGACCCCAAGTCGGAGATCTCATTAGCTCAAGGTGACGACATTGTTACTGAGACTACGTCCTTACTAGATGATGCTATGGAAATTGACTATACTAATAACCCTAAGGGGGTTCCAACCAAGTTAGCCCTAAACAAGAAAAAATCTACCCGCTCTCTCGTCAGTAAAGTCGACACTGAGGCGCCAATTCAACAAGACGAAATGATCAGATCAAGGAAGGACAGCGTATTCGGGGCTTGCCACGATTATACATTCTTGGAACAAATCAGATCGCCATGGTTTATCCTTATCGCATTGTTTGCTGCGGTTCAAATGCTTCGTATCAACTACTTTATAGCTACCATATTATCACAGTATACCTATATTCTCGGCTCCTACGAGAGGGCTGTTGTCATCAATCGATTCTTCGATATTGCACTCCCAGTAGGCGGTATCATCAGTATCCCATTCATTGGTATCTTATTAGATAATTTCTCCACTCTCACCATCTTGATAATACTCACTACCACCACGCTCGCGGTAAGCGTGCTGGGTATGCTCCCCTACACATGGGCCGCGTATTCAAATATCTCCTTATTAGTACTATACCGCCCTTTTTACTACACCGCAGTCTCGGGATACTGCGCTCAAGTTTTTGGGTTTGTGACATTCGGTAAAGTCTACGGCTTGACCATTTGTATTTCGGGCCTCTTGAACTTCGGTCAAAGTTATTTAGATGTTCTCACTCATGAAACCTATAGCATGAACCCCATCCCTGTTAATATTGGTCTTTTGGCCATCACTGCTCTCATAGCGCTTTCACTAGTGATCTATGTCAAGTGCCAGGGGCACGATATTATCCGCCAGATGCTGGAGAAGGAGGCAGATAACGCCTCGGTTTCGTTGATGCCAGGTACTGAGACCTGCGGTAATGGTCGTTGCGCTAATTGTGTTTGCGATGTATGATTATTCTTTTTATTTTATTTCATTTCATTTTAGTTTAGTTTAGTTTAGTTTATTCTTCTTTTGTTCCTGCTGTAGACGTCAAGTAATTATTAATAATTGATATTAGTGTATATTTTATATATATATATATATACATTAGAACCCAAAATTAAACTTTCGTCTCTCATCTTCACTACCACGATCGTCTGGACCGCCGCTTTTAGCCCGATTCGTCCATTGTCGTTTAGGGGGAGATTGAACCAAATTCGAAAGCGGTTTGGACGGTTTTGAAACTAAAGTTGGTTGTCGCTTAGACGGTGGCTGGAGTCTACGTACATGTTTACCCACTGGTTTTTTCGGGGGTTTCTCTGTTTGTTCACGGAAATCATCATCCTCGCTAGAAAAGGTGTGATCTGATAAATCACCTGAGCTCATAAACAGGGGATCATTATCGGAAGAATCACTAAATATGATCTCATCTGCCGAGGTCTCTATAACACGCATCTTTTTCGGCGGTGGGTAAGATTCCTGGTCATGTATAGTCTCAAACATTGAGTTAGTCGTGTTTGACAATGTTAAACTTGAATCATCATCAATTAGTAGTTGCCTTTGCCTCTGTTGACTCTTTGAGCTTTCGTCTTCATGATCATCCTCAATATCAAAATCGAAATCTACTTCACGAAATGCTGAATCACCACCGTAGCCCCCATTATCCAGAATTAAACTATTCTTTTCACTTCGAACCTTTTTGAACATCTTGAAATTTTTGCGGCCATTCCACTTTTCGTTCCATCCATTATCCCCCACAATACCATATACTCTCAAAACACCATCCTGATCATTACCATTCAACTGGTTCGATCTCAGCTTCTTGGCAATTGTACTATCGACATCAAACTCCTCCTCAAGACTCAAATTATCCATAATGGCTTCGTAATCCTCATCCTTTAATTCACCCTCAGCTCCGTAACCACCACCCCAGTCATGTGCAAATTTCTCGGACTGCAAATTTTTGTTTGATCGAATTTTACTCTGAATTGTGATTTTATCTTCTTTAGTATTGGATTCTGATTGCTGTATCGCCAGCTTCGGTGTCTCGGTTGGCGATGGTAATGACGATGTCGACCGTAAAGGCTCGGAAGATGACTGTTGTTGTATAAATGTGGGCGCCACTACTACTGGTTGGGGAATGCGTTGTGATTCATCATCCTCGATATCATCTGGAAATTCCGGCTTTATATAACCACCATTATCCTTGGCATTTACCGCCTCAGACGCCAACTTACGTCGCTTCGTTTCAATCTCCGCCACCCGATAGCCAACTTCAGCTGGAGGGGTATTGCTAACAGGAGTGGAAAGTAATGGGTTTTCCATTATTTTCGTCACACGCGATCGCCGACCTAGTCTTCCGGATGAGACTGGCTCCATAATCGGTATAGAATCTGAGGTTTCGGCCGATACAGAGGTCAGCCCTTCGTCTTCATGGATACCTCGTATAGGTACCGCGCTTGATCCGAATGGTGGTGGTGACGGAAATGAGGACATAAGTTTATTATTATAAGAGTCTTCTTCTTCATCGTTATTACCGTCTCTAACATAAACCTTTTCGGGTATATTAGATTTTCCTTCCCTCTTGACCAGAAAACTCATAATATTCATACTCTTGGCCGTTTCAGCCCTGGCGCGTCGTCTAGCTCCAATTCCACCCTTTGGCCCTTCAATGCTAGTCCTTACCTGAATAGTGGGTGAAATATCTTCATTAATTGGATTTCCGGTCTCTGGTGTACACAAAGCGGAGTTTTTTCCGGACCCCTTGGCGGGTTTCACTAATATCGGTGTCGTAAAATCATTGTCCAACGTTGTAGAGCTTTTCGTCAGAACCGACGGCGTTTTAGTAGAATTCGCGCGCAAGGGAGTAGCAATAACCGATTTATCGATTTGATTGTTGGTGATTCCGGAGCAAGTAATATCCCTAATTGACTCAAAAATCAACATAGGATCGGTTAATTTGTAGCCCAGTCGTTTAGCAGCACTGCTCATTATGGACAAATTGTTTATTTCTGCTATCGATTGTGACACATTGTAGGAATATTTAATCAATGAAATGTTGTTATAAGGTTTTGTGTTTGATATTTTTTTCACATACTGGTATAGATCCTCGACCGCCAATTTTTCATTTCCGTAATCCTTCATTAAATCAAAATAATAACTTTTACCGCCAGCATCAATAATGCTGGCAGATAAAGCATCGTACTTGCTCTTCTCACAAAATATAAATGCAATTCCCTGAAATATAGTGCGTCGCCTAGGATCGGCATCGTATCTTGGGTCTACCAAATACGGATTATATTTAGGAAAATTACCGTAAAAATCTTTTTGTAACAGTTGTTGATCACTTTTGATAACAGAAATTACACTTTCCAAAAACTCAATCGTAACCACCGGAATATTCAAGGCAAGTGCGCTCATTAATTTCGTGGAACTATTATTCCCTTTCAAATAAAAACCATTTTCATCTAAAAGCTGAGTGATAACAACCTCCGTACCCTGTGCCAGTGATTTCAGTTGCCTCGTAATACCCTGGCTTTCGGAATAAGAGAAAACTAAAGGTTTCCATTCCAATATTAGTGTAGAGTTGATTCCCTTACTTTTGCCTAAGGTGATTATGAATTCTTGCGTTTCAGCTACAGGCGGGCAGAACGTGCCTTCAATGCTCACACCATCCACGTAAGTATGATGCTTTGATTTTAGGTCCTCTAGTATCAATTTAGATCTGAGTAGAGTAACCTGTTTGCGATTAGTTATCACGTTTGTATCGTCTTGGAGCTCGACCCGAATTTTGAGGTGTTGCCTTGATATAGTCTTCTGATCCAAGTAAAAATCACACGCTAAGGGGAAACAAAGATTATAAGAGAACCTGAGCGTTAATAAAGGAATAAGCAATAATAAAACAGAAGACAATATAACAAAGGATCGAATTGAATATAACGTACGCTGCTTTTCAGTCGATCTGCCAACCAGATATTCTTTTCCAGGTTGTATCCAATGGTGAGTTCCTAAATCATTGGGGTGATCTAGTTAGTTTATCGGATTTCTTAGATCGCTTGAGCTAGAGAATACTTGGTATCCAAATACATACCATCCAAGGTTGAACCAGGAGATGATAGCAGCCACATGTGGTTGGTTATGACCTTTTAATGAACAATTTACCTTGGCTCGAATCAAGTCAATCGGTTAAGTAAACAAAGTACGCCTCTACATGCGATGTGCGAGTTATGAGCCCAGCTTGAGCTCAGACTGAACAATTGTCTGTGTGAGAGAAATAGGAAATGAAGTAGTAAATTTAATTATATTTTAAAGGAAAAATAATTTATTCATTAATCTTCTCTGATTTAAGGATTAGAAAGGTAATTAATTTGTTTTTTTATTTGAATAAATAGACGTATGGTTAGATTAAGATTCGTTTTTTTACTACATATGATTTCAAACTTATCAGGAACAAAAAGACGAAAAAAATAAAAGAAAAAAAAATAGAAATGTGAAAGAAAAAGAAAGAACTTCAATAAAAAGAATAAAAACAACTAACCTTATAAAATAATAAAGAATCCCTCAATTTAATTCTAGTTTCCACAAATATAGATAGATAACATTTTGCTACATTGCGATATTGATATAAAGAACAGAGTATTTACTGACTATTTATAGTATATATAGAACTATTATACAACATCTATTTAGGAGTTCTAGGTCTACCTTCTCCCTTATCCAATATTCTCACATAAAGCTTACTCTCAGCAGGTCGAGGCCCGAGATTTACCGGGTCTTCCTTATACTGATCGTCCGAAACCCCAACGGCCAGCAGCGACCCATTGGAATCCATATCTAAAGATGTAACACTATGCGGGAACTTAGGATACTCTCTCAATCTCTTTCGAAGTTTATAATCCCAAGTACATACAACAGAATCCGAGCCGCCTGAGAAGAAACTAGAATATTTAGGATGAAATACTAGTGCATTAATGGGCTGTACAGTATCCATATTGGTGATATGATTTGTGGTTCTATGACATCGAAAGGCATACGTTTGCGTTTGAGCCTGTGGAGATTGATCGAAAAACTCCACCGCAATACGGCCTTCGATTGATGATGAGGCATAACCTTGACCATCGGGCATACAACTGATGGCCCGCGTCATAAATTTTAACGAAGATTCGCGTTCCTGTAAGGCCCGATTCAGCTGTCGGACATCATAGACGCTCACTTGGCGATTGGACATACCCACTACAATATAGTTTTTGGCGATATCCATAGCAAATACTTTACCCGGTAAGGCAATTTTCTGACCTGACGATGCCCCGCCATGGCCCCTTTGGTCAATGATTTGCATAGTAGAATCCCACGAACCTGCAACCACATAACCGCTTTCCCGATGAAATACTATATTCTGAATTGCATTTTCATGATCATCCCCGATTTGATTAACTTGCCCAGTGGTTAGATCCACCGAGTGTACTCTCCCTTCTAAACCGGCAGTAAACACCTGTCCCTGGGAATCACCACTCCAGCAACAGTCAAGCAAAGGTGCGTCAAACTGTACTGATTTTTCCAAGCATTTGGAACTATCTTGATAATTCGCAGGATTATAAAGCCGTAGTTGGGCATCCCAGGATGATACCAATAAGTGTGGTGTGGTGTGAGCCCATGGCGAGAACCTAACGGAAGAGATTAGATCATTTGGGGCATTTGGTAGTTCCACTTTAAGTAAGTTAGCATAAGAACCTATTTTTTAAAATATATGCTCTACAACAAAGTTGGTTTTGATTACTTACCTGTCGTCATGATGTTGTACTTCTGATATGATAAGAGCCTCAAATTTCCTTGAGGGTGTGCACGAATTGCCGTTCCAACTAAACCTTTGAGCGGTAATATCGAGGCAAACTTATCTTACGACGCCGATTATCAGTATGGCAAAGAATAGGACCTTGTAGAACAGCTCCTCCAATAGATTTCAGCTCCAAGGCTTATATAGATTAGCCTCGTAACGGCTCCAGGCGTGTGAAATCCCACGTTGATTCGACACTGACTAAGCAGCGCATTTAAGCTTATCACAACAGACAGGGCCTTTAGCGTGATAGCGGAAATCCCTGGCCTTGGAATAGCTCTGCCGACGCACTCGTTTTGGATTAGCAATCCCATTCTTTCAAAAGAGCGGACCTCTATGAAGTGTAGCTGGGTTCTTAGGTTTTGCAATCATGTCAAACATATTCTCTTGGGACTCGCTGAGTTCTAACCTCCGTACACTGGACCCCGAGATCGACAAAGCCGGCGACATCACGGATGTGGACGACCACTCGGATCTCGACCATTCGGTTCTACATAGTTCACTAGATGATTCTGGCCATGTCACAACACATACAAATAAGTCAAGGAAGGGCCATGCTCATGGTGAAAGTCATGGCCGCACTCATAGCTTGACCAGTAGTAGCAACTCGCCGGCCATCGTACAACTAATGCGTACATCTGAATCAACTGCTAATCATGATAAAATCTCAACATCGTCAACATCTAAACCGAGTAAGGAAAAAGAACCTGAAACGACAGGATTATCCTTTGCTGAGAAAATGCTAGATAAGTTCTTGGCTTCAAAATTTCCGCCAGCTACAATGGAAAGCCACAAACGAATGGCCTATCAAAAGGATACTCAACCATTTTCCGTACCTGTACTAACCAACAATTTCCGAAACTTAAATTCACGAATTGGGGTAGTATTTGGAACGATTTACAACTCTAACGTATTTGCATGCTGGGAAAAGCCCTGCTTCACATTATCGATTATGTTAATATATACCTTAGTGATTCTTAATATTCATTTGCTGCCATTAGTGCCGGTGGGATTTATACTGTTTAAGATCATGACACCCGCTTATGTTTCTAGACATTATCCTGATCCTAATTGTGGAATGAACTATTCATTAGATAGTGGGCCACCCTTGGCTGATGCCATAATACCCAGACCCGTGCCGGAACTTTCACGAGAGTTTTATATGAACCTGGTCGATATTCAAAACCTTATGCCAGGGTACACGCGAGCATTCGACATTTCGCTAAATTTTTTGGCATCGTTTGCATATTTTAAGGACGACGAAAGTTTCTCCAGTTTAATCTTTGTATTATTAACACTAATTTCTATATTATATATCTGGATTGGACCTATAATCATCCAGTATATTCCCTGGAAGTTTCTTTTTATCGGTGGTGGATGGGCGCTAGTTCTGATCAATCACCCCAAGGCACAAGAGAACAAGGGATTTGTTAATAAAATGGCATTGAGTGAAGAAAGTATAAATATTAGCATTAGTTCGCGTAAAAACGTCAAGGTAGACGTGGGTGCGGCTAAAGCCAAAGCGCGAAAGGTCAAAGCGGCCGTCAAACCCCAGCAGCTACATAAATTTATGGAAGAGCTATCAAAGAAGGAGTTTGATACGGTTTTCCGCCGACCACATCAACAGAGAGAAGTTGAAATATTTGAATTACAATTATTTGACACTGTAACCAATCAGTGGAAAGAACCCCACGTATTCACCCAAAATTCATTTGTACCATCTTGGTTACAGACGAAGGCATTGTTATTAGAACGCACTGAACGACATAATCAAGCCGATCACCCAGTAAAAGACGATAATCAAAAAGTATCTAATTCTTCCGAATCCCGCGCTGGCGGCGGTAAGAGTGGTGACGGCCGAAGGTCTTCTGTTTATGCAGAGCCCACGCAAGTATTTTTACAAACGAAAGCTACAGCTACCGATCCATTAAATACTACACCTGCGGTAGCCACTCCAATTTATTTCCCCCATGGTAAGCCTCTTATATCTGAGATTCTTCCACCGCATCAATGGGAATTTGTGAGTGATACACCCTGGAAATTAGATCTGCACCCTGAAAACTGGGTGGACAGGGACTGTGGGGCTTGGAAACACCAATTGAGAATTGATAACGACGAGAAATGGGTTTATGATGAGAGACAAACTGTTCTTTCTGAAGAGCCGGGGGATCTAATCGAGCAAATTCAGGATGCTCAGCAAGTTGCCGAACCGATTTCATTCAAATGTAGACGGAGAAGATGGGTGCGGATCTGCATAAGAAAGACGAGTGAGCGTTTGGCATCAAAGTAGAAGGAGCTTTATTTACTGTAGCGTATTTATTTACATGGGTTACAAATATATATATATATATGATTGATTTTAAATTGGGTAAAGAGAGCCGTTTCTACCAAACACACACATATATATATTGCAATTAATCTAACCTGCAGATTTGGAGCAAGCATCTCCGGTCATTTTCTTTGCTTTCTTTAACCCAACCAACCAACCAACCCAATCTACATCTACTCCACCTCCTACACACTACAAGTTTTTTGTCATCCCATCGATTCGAAGCACAATTGTTAACATCTGAACAGAGCACACACAATGTTGTTTAACGGCGATTTATTTTCCAAATCTGAAGTACGTTCTGCAGTGGTTTTTGGATTAACCTCGTACCTCCAATTGAAGCCTGACTGGAGAAACTAACAACTTGCCTTTTGCGGGTTTACCATTTTTTTAGAATGCTACAGATATTTTGAAGCAAGAAACTATTGATGCTATTGTATGTATTTTTCACCTTGGGGGTTTTCTTTTTCTTTTCTTTTCTTCTATTTTTTACATATATTCCCCTGGTTCTAACTCAAGTTTATTTATTTCAGCTCAGTAGTAATTCAACGTTACCTGTAAAGGTTGACTCTGTTGAAGTTACCGGTCTCACTGCGACCAGGGATTCATTCTTAGAATACCATTTCAGACCCATTCTCCAAGCTGACCACACTATCGAGTCATTGTTGAACACTCTTGATTCATCCAGCGAAGAGTTGTATAAATATGGTATTTTCAACAGCGCCAAGTTTAAGTTAAATCTTGTTGGTTCCTCAACCGCTTTACCCTTGAATGTTTCCGCTCAATTAAAGCTCACTGATTCCAAGCGTACTCAATTCGATACCTCGGCCATTACCCGTAATGATGAAGGTTTACTCGCTGTGTCCATGATTTACAAGAATATTTTCGGCGGCGCTGAGTCAGTCAAGTTATCTGCCGCTTTAGGTTCCACCAGATTGCTCAAGGCCACCTCTTTATTCTTCGCGACCCCTATGGCTAACTCGGCTACCAATATATTTAATGTGGAAGTCTCCAACAGTACAGTTCTCAATGAATGGGCCTCGCACAGTTTAATTACTAACGGTATTACTGTTTCCGGTACCAAGGTTCTGGAAAAGTGCCACAAGGGTAGCCTACAGATTGGTATCTCGGCTATTAACCGTAATATTACCGATATCAAGGCTAGTGCCAGTGACCCCGTCAAGGCGGCTTCTGGTGATGATAGTAAGATTAGTGGGTTTTTTAAGTACGCCGTAGATACTTCCAACGATAAATATTACCCCACTAAGGGTACCAAGCTATCGATTAACCAAGAATTTTTCTCCCGTTTATCAAACGATAGTCAAAACCTCATCGGTAGCGACAATGAAGCTTCTAAGAGTTTGAGTTTTTCTCGTACCGAAGTTAAGGTTAAATCCTCCCGCGCCCTCCATGATAACAAGTTCATTATCTTTAACGCCTATGCTGATTTTGGATACCTTGCGTCGGTTAACGGTGCTTCCAAGTCTCATTTATCTGATAGATTTTACCTCGGCGGACATAACAATATCGTTGGTTTCCAATACAACGGTATCGGACCCAAGGATCAAGATGGTTTAGACTCCTTGGGCGGTGATGCGTCAATTAACGGTGGTATTTCCTTCTTAGCCAAATTGCCTAACGTCTGTCCCAAGCACTCGGTCTTAAGCCCCCTGAGATTGAACTTCTTCTGGAATGCTGGTAATTTAGTGTCAGCCACCGGCGCCCTTAATCAAACCACTAGCATCATTACTGCTCTCTTGGGAAGTCACTCCTCGGCTGCCGGTGTTGGTTTAGTTTACAGAAACGACATCGCCGATGTCAACCTATCCTACTCCGTCCCGCTGGCCTCTAAGGTGACTGATTCCGTTAAGCCCGGTTTATCTTTCAATGTTGGTATTTCTTGGTAGGACAGGAGAGCCAGGCACGAATTCAAGTTATATAAATAATAAACACACACATAAGTACAAACAGCGCTATAGTTGTATATTTACATACACTGCAAAAAAAAGGAAAAAAAGGAAAATAAAGAAAATAAAGAAAATAAAGCACAGCCAGTGAACAAACGAGCTCCGCTAGACTGAGGACGGCCGTCCGTAGAGCTGCAGGCGCGCACCGCCGTGGGCGTTTTATCGGCGGCGGATCTCAGCAATTTCCTGCGCTGCTGAGGGCTTCACTCTCCATCGTCCCAAAGCCTGACCCTCGATACAAATCCACCTTTCCTGCGTTGCGCTTCTCAACAGCAACCCCATATTCGCCCATCCGCCCATTCGCCCCTACTGTAATGCCTCATTTATTGAACTCAATCGGCCTTCTGGGTATGTAATGATTTGTTCCAGCCTCGCCCCAGTGTGGTAGTGGTGGTGGATCCTGTTTTAGGAGCTTTTCCCTTGCTGATGGCGCCACTCAAACCCGCCCCCGGTTAGTACGGCTCAAATGGTTCCGTGGGAATAATTGTTCGACTTGCCAACATATGTATATGTATATGTATATATACATATATTTGCCTTGACTACTTACTTGCTGGTTATTACCTACTTGCTCTACGGGATCCGGTTCATGAACGGTATCCAACTGCTAAATTTATCACCGATTTAGTATTAGCTTTTAGGGTGTGAATTTGAGTTGGACCTGCAGATGGATACTCGCTGTCCGTGCTTTTTTTTTGCCTTCTTTTAGGCCGGTTTTTTTTTGCAGTTGGAATTTCCATTTTTTTTTTTGCCCACAGAATATTCGGAAAGCGTTTAGTGGTATCAAATTGCATTTAGTATGTCTCTACAAGGGGGTGTAGTTTCAATTCAAACCTTGGCTTTTATTTCCGATTTATTAGTAACCACCGTACGACAGGGATTGCGTCTTTATCCAAAAAATGCCACCACCTAGAAGGGGGCGAGGGCGAACATTAAATTATGAACTGTATATTAACTAAACTACGAATTTATTTAGGAAAAGCATCACCGGCCCCCTCTGATTTGGAAGATGTTGATGTCGTAGACGATGAAGGACAAGGCATTTTGATGGGTATCATCTCTCAGTTGAGACCCGGATCAGACTTAACCCGCATCACTTTACCCACCTTCATTCTTGAACCCAAATCAATGTTGGAGAGAATTACCAACCAGTTACAACATCCTGAAATCTTACTTGAAGCCCGTCAAAAGAAAGATAATGTTGAAAGATTCGTGGATATAGTCAAATGGGGGCTTTCCGGCTGGCATATTACGCCCAAGGCGGTCAAAAAGCCACTCAATCCTATCTTGGGCGAATTCTTCACCTGTTACTGGGATTTACCTAATGATACACAAGCCTATTATATTGCTGAACAAACATCGCATCACCCGCCAAAGTCTTCTTACTTTTATGCTTCCCCTGATAACCATATTCGAGTAGATGGCTTGCTGGCGCCAAAATCTCGCTTTTTGGGTAATTCCGCCGCTAGTATATTAGATGGCGTAGCTCGATTGAAATTCGAAGATATAAAAGATGCCAAGGGGGAAATTGAAACTTACGATATCACTCAACCCAATATGTATGTAAGAGGTATTTTATTCGGTCGACTGAAATCTGAAATATGCGAACATTCCGTAATCACATGCACCAATAATGATCTCATCTGTGAAGTAGATTTCAAGGCCAAGGGCTTCATATCCGGAACTTATAATGCCATTGAAGGTGTTATCAAGTATATTTCTACTGGTGAGGTCTTATTTGAGATTTCTGGGCACTGGGATGATGTGATTGAGATTAAGGATGTCAAGTCTAAACAGAAACGAGTTTTATTCGATGCCAACAAATCCGCTCCATTCTTGCCCCAAACCCGTCCTATTGATGAGCAAGGTGAATTTGAATCAAGAAAATTATGGAACAAAGTGAACCAAGCCCTTATTGCTAAAAACCAAGTGGTAGCCACTGATGAAAAATTCCTTATTGAAGATAGACAACGGGCTAATGCTCGTTTGCGTGAAGAGGATGACCTCGAATTTCACCCTAAATTATTCCGACCTGTCAAGTCATCGCTAGAATTCCTGATCTATAAAGATTTAGATCCCTCGCGCCATAATCCTCAGAGCCAGACGGATATTATTTTCTCTATTGCACCCATTTTACCGGGTCAAGAATTCAGTAGTGATTTTGGAATCCCTGCCTACAAAAAACACGAAAATGATGACGGTGTCCAAAGTAGTCCAGCTGGTGACAAGTCGAGTGCTTTGGACGATTTGGATGATCTCAAAGAATCATTGCCAGTGATTTAGAACGCTATTTGATAATATCCGTATATCTCTATCTGCCTGTAAAAATAACTAAAATATACTTAAAATTCAATGCATTCTACCGTATTTGTCCCCATGTGCGTACATTATGGTGTCTGATTATGTTGCACTCGAGTAAAAAAAATGAAAAATTCCTATATAATGCCGTGCACGGCAAGCTTATGCGCAGGCCGCCCAGCGCTACCAAACACTGCGGCCGTGATGCGTTCACTATATATCCCATCAGCTATACCGTGCTGGACCCAATTGACTTGGGGCAGCTATTAAAAGTATATTCACCACCTCCGCCACGCCCAACACCCTTTCAGCCTGTTGAATATACTTTGCTTTTCATCTATTTGCACAGGATCCGGCCGTATATATCTTTTTGCCCGCCAAAGTTTTGTATTTACTTCTTGAGAGGGTATGCGATAGACAAAGACCTTGTGATTGCTTTTTTCCCTCCCGTAAGTGAGCAGGCACTCATTACTCCATTACCATCTACAACTAGTTATTGAATTGCGCCTCCACAGCTTCAGACACCCCTTATCATCACGGTTACGGTCCAATATACTACTAACTCAGTCTTGGGGTCTAGGTTTATCTGTAAGTTTCCTCGTAACTTTGATTGCAGAAGCTCCCCCTTACTTACGGTTTTTCTCATTCTAACTATAACTTTTTTGATATATATTTTTCTTCTTCTCTTATTCTTATTAATAGGTGTTTAGTAGACAACAGACAACTTATCCGGAAAGGCACAGAGTTCAGTATTACCTCGATAGTCAATTTAAATATTGTTGGTGTAGAATTCTGTCTTTTGACTTAGTATACCCACATTTTTCTCCTCTCCCTATCTCAATATGATAATCACGTTCAAACATACAGAGTGGCTGATATACTGCCTGATATGTCTAGTTAGCATAGTAAATGCAACAGCAGTTAAATTCGCAAACTGTATTTCAGAAGCTAGCAACAATCAGACGCAATCATCGTTTTTCGCTGACAACGTTGATGCTGTATTTGACACCAAGACTCAAATACTCAGATTTAATGTTTCCGGCACGGTTTCTGGAAGCCCATTGGTGGATTTAAGTAGCCAAACCAACAAATACACCACCTTAAGGGTCAGAACCAATGATATTCAAAATACGCTCTTTGATCAATATCTACGATTTTGCGATGTGGTCCAGGGTGACTGCCCAATTATGCCTGGGCCGTCTAGTTTTATCTTCCAAGCGGCTATTAATAGCACCGAACAGCTATCGACATTAGAAACCACATTTATGATATTATCAGCCGAGGAAGAATCCGTTATTATAGGATGTATAAATGTGGAAACTACCGAAGTCTTGAAACACAATATCGTTTATGTTGTTATATTTGGTTCATTTCTCATATTCGTCCTACTAGGGCTCTTATTTTTGTTTTCAGCCGTCACCCGACCTTGGCCAAGCACGGTAGGATTTCATGTCTGGAGCATTAAATATAATTCAGACATTAATCATATACGAGTATCAACCCCAAGTTTCACGCAATATCTGTTCTATTTACAATTTCTTTTCTTTCTAAGCTGTATGAATCTCGACTATCCCGGGTTCTACCAACCCCTGTTGGCCTGTTTCGCATGGTCGGCCTTGTTATTCCCGCTAAACTTTGTCAATAAAAATGGCAGTTGGTCAGATGTGATTGAAGATAATGTATACCCGAGCACTGTGTCCGACCCGGGTTTAGCATCTGCCACATTATTCGCTCGGGTGCTTCACCCTAGTGATGTTTGGACGGGTGCCATCATCTGGTTATTAGTTTTAGTGGCAGGCAGTCTCCTCTGTTGGCACATAGGATATCTAGGTTATAGACTATGGTTCAGACGACATGCTACGGACAAGAGGTTTGGTATGGAGGAGTTTTATAATTTCTTATCGGGAATGGTAGTAAGAATAGTATTCGTCTATTTTGCTTTCCCTATTTTAACCTTTACCTTTTTCCAATTATATATTACCAACCACGATGAATCGCCAGTGGTGTCCAGCGCCATGGCTGGTGTATTTTTAGGAATTTGGGTAGTTTCCGCCGTTTTCATGTCGAAGAAAATATTAACCCAACCAGCTAGCGAACTTTTCGATAACGAGCAACTGCTTTCGAGATTTGGCGCACTGTATAATTTCTACTGTCAAGATGGTATAATCTTTTTTGCATTTGAATTTATCTTTTTGCTTCTGCGTTCAATGGCTATTGGAGCGATCCAAATGTCCGGTGTGGCTCAAATTTCAATTCTTGCTACAGTTGAAATAGCTTACATTACAACGGTATTTGTTATCAGGCCCTATAATACAAAGGCTAACATGAACATATATTTAATTTTGGTTTCACTTGTGAGATTCATTTCGGTTATGTTATCAATCGCCTTTGTGCCATCCATGGGCACGAGTTTTGAAACTAAATTATGGATTGGATATATTATCATATCATTGAATCTAGTGACAATCCTCGGTTATTTTGTGTGCCCGGCGTTATATCATATAACCGAATTGGGACTACTGTATAGGAGAAATTGTCATTCAAATATAAATCCTACCCAAGTCTACGGGCCTAGTAAACTAGCCAGACGCAAATATGAAGAGATATCCAAGAATGCTACCCAGAGTCAATCGGCCTTATTGACCAAAGAATACCCATCTAGTATGTCAGCTTCAAATCATTTAGTTCCTAATGTGAGCAAACCCAGTCAAGCTAAAATGAATTTGACGATAAACACCAATTTCAGTAATGCTGGATTTGCTGCTTTATCACCTTCTTTATCTACCCCCGATACACCAGCTGAAGCTTTATTGTTGACACCATCCAGTTTTACTATGAGTAAAAACATGAATAGTGCCCATAACGGATTCTACCGTCCCCCTCGTCGTCGCACGTCATACGACCGGGCCAGTTCGGGATATTATTCGTCACAGAGTCCCATATATAAATCGGTAGATGAGAAATATTTGATAATTAACAATGATAACAATGACGAAGATTTTGATTTCTTTAACGATGAAAAGAAAAAGAGGCAATCAGAGAAAAAGAAGAAAGCCGAGGCTAAGGATCCCCTAGGCCGAATTAATGTTGATTATGCTATCCGAGAATCGGATCTATATTATAAGCCCGCTGGATTATTTGATGATGATGTAATTGAGAATAATTCAAAACTATCTGAAATGGACGGTGGGGGTAAGAAGAGTAGTGATATTACCATCAGCGATATGAATCCCGGTGATAGAACACCCTCGATGTCTATGGATGAAAGATTCTCAAACCAGCGGTTACGGAATAATTCTTCTGAAATTTATGGCAGAAGTTCCAAACTTTCAACGGATTATGATATGTACAAACCCCCGACATCAGCTGATATCCTGACCAACCATGCCCCGGACAAAAGCCAGGGCCATGAAAAGGTTAAAAAGCAAGGTTTTTTTACATCTATCCAAGGTTGGGTTTCACATAACATGAAATTGCCGGCTGGCTCTAGGAACACAGAGGTGAATGATGATGATCTAGCACCCCGAGGCTTTGAAGTCTTGCATCGTGGCCCTATAAGAACAACGGCTATAAACGAAGGCATGTATAAGAATCCAACAAATGACACCAGTATCTGATATTAAAAAAAATATCATCTTGAAATTTTTATTGTCTTTTTATTTTGTATAATTATCCCTTTTTTTTCTTCACATCTATGTTTATGTTTTCTGTTCTGTTTTGTTCTGTTTTGTTGTCTTATCCTATTCTGTTTTGTTCTACTAAGTTTTCAAGTTTGCATTTATATTGATAATATTTCCCTATAATTAATTCTAATTTCCTAATTCTAATAATCTTGGTAAAAATAACTGGTGCCACCATGAGCGGTGCACATTTCCAAAAGATTCGTAGGCAGGGCAGGTTGTACAGATCTGTATGGATGGCTGGGTGCAAGCAGCCCCAGCCTCACATTTGGGTGTTGAAACCTCCTCCCGGTATCAATCTCCGGCCACTACGACCGACCTCACATTTCGCACATAGATCACACCATACACAAGCCGATAAAGACATAGACATGGACCACTTGGATGAATTTCCACCCGAAAAGGGTATGTTACCAGCCAGCAGCGAGAGCTCTTCCGACGCGGCGTCTTCGTTAGTGGTTGAAGAAACGGCCCCCTCATCTTTGGAAAAATCACCAGTAATGAGCCACGACGAACCTACTTCATCGACCGCTCCGTTATCATCGGACCGTAGTACACCTTCGGTCAAGCCGCCGGCTTCCGCCCCAAATAACGGACCAACTACGGTATTGAGAAAGCGTCTCTCGACTAATTTTTCCGCTTTACCTATTGGTTTCGCTAATCATCAAAGCAGGAGCAGTATCTCGGGATTAAGCGTGGGATCACAGGGGTCTTCAGGGGCCGGGCCGACCACTGAGTCCACTAATTATGGACCTGGTAACCAAAGGGATGGTATGAATGGATCCGGTAGTTATCCCTCATTAGGGCCAAATGGACCCACTCGTGCAAGACGTTCGTTATCGCAGCCGTTCAGAACCGTCAGTGGATCTAGAATTTTACCCCAGCCTATTTCATCTACGTCCACATCTAATACCACTTCCACTTCCAACTCGCCCTCTTTGTCTGATTCTTCCTACGTCAATGTAAATTCGGCAAATAATAGTGAGACGCCATCGAGATCTTTATCGCCCGTGAGAGCCACTATGGCGCCATCGTCATCAAATGTCTTGAGCCAAAACACTAATGTGATGGACTGTTTGAGTGAGCTGGCTGTCAAGGAAAGAAGAGTTTTTGAGATCAAGGAAAGTATTTCGCGCTTAAATGAAGAATTGGCCAGTGCTGAAAGAGAATTAAGCGTATATAGGGAGGAAGTCTCAGCCGTTTTATCATCGCATGCCATGCCACCTAATAATTCCAACCCCAACAATGCCACAAACGCTAAATCGAACAATAAAGAATCATCGGTATTATCATCTTCATTGGACTCTGCTAATTCAACCGAGTCTAAATCGGAAGCCAACGGATTAGCCGAAATCGGCGAGCCTGATGAAACGGCGGCGGCCTCCACGGCTGCAAATAGCTCTCTATATTCGCTTTACCCAGCAGCTTCACCGGAGAGAAAACCCGCTGCCAAACACTCCCGAACTGGATCCACAGCTAACAAGTTTGGTTTCATGACGCCTATGGCCGTTTTAGACTCGTTACAATCCAAACTTAACGCCAAGGATATTAAGGAGGCGTTATTACCCTCTGGAATGAATGGCAAAAACTCCAACTCAGGGGGTACATCCTCGTCCAATAATTCAGCCCGTCATAGCGCATCATTATCTAATGCCTCTACCATATCCGCCGTTTCAGCCGATGGTACCGTGTTTGAAGACATCGACGAAGAAGCCAACGAAGACGAAGCCGATGGAGAAGACGCCGGTAATAACTCGTTAATCCAGTCTGACGATATAATTAACATGGGTAAACGGGTTGCAGGCGAGTTGGGATCACAATTCTGGGGATTTGTAGAGGATATCAGGAATGTGACCGTGGGTGAGGATATTCGTGATAATTCCTCGCGCTATACCCAAACGACAACTAATGGCCCTAATGAGGTTAAGGCTTACAAAAGTATTCCTCACGGGGGGGAGAATAAGTTATCGGCGACCAACGCTGCTACATCATCAACAGCTGTACCACCCGCTGATAATCCACGTAGATGGAAACCTAAGTCGCAGCCACAACAAGTGACTGCTGAAACAAAAGAAGATGATCAGCTTGAGGGTAATAATCAGTCATCTTTGAATCATATGCAGCATTCACCGATTATTAATTTTGATTCCTTTGGAATTTAAAATTAGCGTTATTCATGAGAGTAATATGCAATTTCTTTTGCTTATCGCATAAAGTTATAATGTATACCAAAAATGACTTTTACTTATTGGTCAAAAGATATGTGTATATATATATATGACATCCTCCGATATCAGCCATTGTAACTATAATATATGTGCGTGTGTGATAAAGCCTTGAATAATGAGCTCTTTGTCTATCTTAATATTCTAATGAAGCCATTATTTATGCAAATTGAAAAATTAGATAATATAACCCCTTTCATACTAAAAGAGTATTTGAGAACACAAACCCCTCTTGTAATTGAGAAATCAATGATTCTTACTATTCCCCTAGGGACATTTCGTCCGATATTATTAGAATTAAACTCTATTTTTTTTTTGTTTGCTTGAGCAAGAGCAAGACATCAATTATAATTTTAATTAATGAAAAATTACCCGCGACTGATCTAAATCCATGTGGGGATCCCTTTCAAAATTTGGGTGTGTTGGAATTTAGTATATGATCCAGGATAAAGTCCCAGCCAAATAGTTATTGTATAGAGTATTATAATCAAAAACAAAACCCACGGATTCTAATCATTTTTATACAAAACTCCACAATTTTTAATAAAAAATAAACAATTAACAAGATTAAAAAAAGACTGCAGCACCTTATGTTCCCACGTGGTCTCCCACCGTAGTACTTATGAAGGCTCTCACTGGCTTAACTATGATTGATCGGACGGGAAATCGTGCTTTCCAGTGGATATGGCCG
>JAKTWC010000089.1:6340-56668 GCA_030560865.1 Nadsonia starkeyi-henricii
GGGTTAAGGGTTAATACAACCATCCAATCACAATAAACAACCTTCAACGGACAACATACCTCGTCAATTCGCTTGGTGATGTCTCGAAACCGCTTGGTCAGCGCCTCGGACTTGCGCTTTAACAGCGAATGCCCCTGAGTGGCCCCCTTAAGCTTACCCTTCATAAGGGCGAGGGTCATACGGGTGGGGAACACGGCCTCTCTAAGAGCGGTTAGCACGGGGCGTTCTGGCACGCAACATGGCACCAATGGCACGACATCGCCAGCTACTCACCTATTACCTGAACCGGACATGGCTTGAAATATATACGGATTTCGGTATCTTTAGTCGCTATCGGCGGACTTTGTGAACGTAGATAACCTCGTGCTGCCATAGTGGGACGTCGGGGTGGCCGCCGGGTAACCGCATCACCAAGATTTGTCTGGGCTCGCCCTGGCCATAGTTAAGTGAGGGCCAAAACGAGAGAAATTCTGGCCAAAAGAGACCAAGTGGCCGAAAATGACTGATACGGACGGGGAATTACTGCAGCGGGTGGTTAGTGACACCGACATCCCCTTTGAGCTGGAGGTCGTGAAGACGCCCTACGATATTCGCGTGTGGATGCGGTATATTCGACACAAATCGTCTCGTCCGCTCGTCGAGCGGGCCGTGGTCTACGAACGAGCCTGTAAGACCTTTGGTCGAAGCTATAAACTGTGGAAGGCCTATTTGGATTTGCGCGTGGCCCATGTCCAGCGCGCGGACTGCCGTGTTTACCGTGGCGAATACGAGGCCGTGAACGACTGTTTCCAACGCGCGCTGGTTCTACTAAACAAGATGCCTCGCATTTGGTCGGATTATTTACATTTCCTGGTCTTACAAAGGGCCAGAATCTCTGAAACGAGGCGAGTGTTTGATCTGGCCCTACAGGCCTTACCGCTGACTCAACACGATAAGATCTGGCCTCAGTATCTGGCCTTTGCCGATGCCACCGGGGGTGCCACGCAGATTCATGTCTGGAGAAGATATATTAGCCTTTTCCCCGATCAGTGTGAACGCTTGATCGATATTGCAGTGGAGAATAAGGCCTATGAAGTGGCCGCGGAAACCTATATGAAATATATTCTTAATGACCCCATGTTTACCTCGCAGGCCGGCAAGGGACCATTCCAATTATGGGTAGAATTCATTGAACTCATTGTGAAGAATGTGAAATCCATGCGTAATTTAAATATCCCCGTTGATCGATTAATTCGTAATGGTATTCAAAAGTTCCCCGATCAAGAGGGCAAACTGTGGATTCTACTGGCCAACTATTGGATCAATTTAGGCGATTTCGATAATGCTAGAGCTATCTTTGAAGAAGGTATTACCCATGCTATGACAATCCGTGATTTCAGTCAAGTCTTTAATACATTTATCGAATTCGAAGAATCCTTAATTGCCAACCTCATGGCCGAAGAGCACGATCAAGCCGGATTAGAATTGGATTTAACCCTGGAAAGATTCGAAAAGCTTATGGACCGTAGACCCTTTTTAATTAATGATTTAATGTTAAGACAAGACCCCAATAACGTTACCGAATGGTTGAAACGGGTCTTACTATGGGGTGATAATCACAATCAAGTAATCAAAGCCTATACGGAAGCCATTGCTACGATTCAACCCAAGAGGGTCAATAACGGTAAATTCTATCAATTATGGGTTAATTACGCTAAATTATATGAAGAATATAATGATCTGGATACCGCGCGGGTGATTTTCTCCAAGGCCATTAATGTCAACTACAAGAACGTGAATGAATTAGCCGAAATCTATATCGAATGGGCTGAGATGGAACTTCGTAATGAACAAGTCGATCAGGCATTGTCTTTATTAAAGAAATCCACCTCAGGACCCAAAGTTTCCAAAATTGATTACTTTGACGAAACTATTTCACCACAGGAACGAATCCATAAGAGTATGAAACTATGGTCATTTTACGTGGATATTATTGAAGGCTTTGGCACCTTAGCCGAGACCCGACAGGTCTATGATCGGATCTTTGAACTAAAGATTGCTACCCCGTTAACCGTGGTTAATTATGCCAATTTCTTGGAAGAGAACCAATACTTTGAGGACTCCTTCAAGATCTACGAACGTGGATTGGAATTATTCACCTATCCGACCGCGTTTGAACTATGGAACCTATACCTCAGCAAGGCGATCTCGCGCAAGCTCAACATCGAACGTCTACGCGATCTCTTTGAACAGGCTCTACGCGATTGTCCACCCAATCTATCTAAATCGATTTATCTCATGTACGGTCAACTGGAGGAGGATCGTGGACTGATCAAGAACGCCATGAGGGTTTACGATGAGGCCATTCATCGGGTAGCTGACGAGGATAAATACGAAATTATCAATTACTATATCACGCGCACGGCTGACAATTTTGGTCTTCAGGCCACGCGTCAAATTTTTGAATCTGTCATCAATGATACCACCCCAGCGGGCGGTTCGGTGACGACGACTATCCATCTTAAAAATTTCGAATATAAACTTCTTTTAGCCAATTTTGCCAAGATTGAGACTAAATTGGGTGAAATAGACCGCGCGAGGTCCATCTACGGCTTTGGCGCCCAATTTGCCAACCCGGCCATCTTGGCCAATAAGGATTATTGGGACGAGTGGAATAAATTTGAGGTCAATAATGGTAATGAAGATACCTTTAAGGAGATGCTGAGGATTAAGCGGGCCGTTCAGGCCCAAAATAATACCGAGGCAGGTTATATCGCCGCGCAAGCTAGTGCCAAGGTCAGCCAGATTGAACGACAATTGAACGCCCCCGTGGGATTCGTGGCCTCGTCCACGGGGCCCGCGGTGTCAAAGTTACAGCAACCGACCGAAGAGGAGACTGCGGTTAGTAATCCGAATGCCATTGATTTGGATATGGATATGAGTGATTAGTACGTCGGCGGTTGACGGTAGAAAGTTTTATCACGACAGTTGGAGTTTTATCTGATAAGTGAAGTTTGATAAACTATGTAAATTATGTAAAAATATATTATTAAACCCAATAAATAAACTGATATAAACATGAAAACCAAAGAAAGAACCAAAGAAAGAAAGAACCAAAGAAAGAAAGAACCAAAGAAAGAAAGAACCAAAGAAATAGAAAACGAAAGAAATAGAAAACGAAAGAAATAAAAAACGAAAGAAAGAAGCGAATGTTTTATTACCAACCCAATGAATTCTCCGTCATTATGGGGCCAGAAATATGTAACCGACCATTAGTTATGGAACTACCAACCACGGACGATGTATCATTCCTACGGATCAACAAGCCATCGGTGGACGAGGACGAAGCATCCGACGAACGATAATGCTTTGGCACACTAAAACCAGTGCCAGAGCTACTATCATCCAACAACAACAACAAGTCCTTTTTAGCCTTATTCCGACGGGACATGAAAAACACCAACAGGCCATACACTACCGCGGCCGACACTGAACCCACGGCGATGCCCACGGTTCGATTTGTCGACTGCGCCGTTGGCATTGTCGTGATAACCGATGACGAACTGGCGTCCACGGACCCAACCACCGCGCCGTTGTTTGTAAACATATTCCCAAACCCGCCAGATGATCCCACGGAGCCACTGTCGGGGGAGAAGGAGGAAGGGGAGGAAGAGGAAGAGGAGGAAGAGGTGGAGGAATAGCCAGTAAAACTGTTGGTTTCGCCCGCGGTGCCCTGACTAGAACCATCATCATCATCATCATCATTATCGTCAGCGTTGTTAAAATAACCAACAATTAGCGTCATAGTCGGGTCAATGAGCGCCATTAGACCCCGAACACTGGCGTCCACATTGGCTACATAAACCGCCGACGTCGGGTCCATGAGTTCCTGCAAGAGCAAGTCAACGCTATCCTCGGGGATGTAAATCAAGGCCACAGAGGCAATGTAAAGATAACCGGGCGCTGTCCGCGGTTCGATATCCTTAACCACCATAGAATCCAGCGTGATCTGCAGACCGCTCGCCAGGCCCAGGGGCAGGAATTGGAAAATTTGAGCTACAGCCAATGGGTTGGCCACAATGAAGGGATAATTGAGTGAATATGCGAATCCGATTTGAATCAGGCATGATCCGTCAGGAGGCGAGGTCACCAGGACAGCCGGCGTGATGGCCTTGGGTAATTGTGTCGGCAGCGATGTGTAAATGGCTATGGCCTCTGTTGTGGATGAAGATAAGATGGCCGTATCTGTGGCCGTCGTAGTGGTGGCATCCACTTGGGTGACTAGTGTTTTCGGAATCCAATTCCACTGAGCAGGTATCGAAGAATCACTGGCCACAGTGGATGTTGATTCAGTAGGCATTGAAGAATCGCTGGCTTCGGTGAATGATGATTCAGTAGGTATCGAAGAGTCATTGGCATCGGTGGATGTTGATTCAGTAGGCGAGGGGCTTTCGGTCAATGATAAACTTTGTGTGGTCTGGTACGATTCAACTTTATCAGAAGAACCCGCAGTGAGACTAATTTGATCAGTTGATTCAGCCGAGGGGATAGACACCGTCGAGGGACTAGCAGACCCGGATTCAATCAACGTGGACTCTAAATCGCTGATCGAACCAGAGGCCTCTACTGATTCAAGGGTAGATACAGAACCTGTGGGTAAAATTACCGTAGTCCCAGTGATAAATGAGGTAGATGAGTCTTTTACTTCACTGGTGGATACTGAGATAATAACCGTGGCGGAACCTGTATCACTTACCATAATGGAACTAAACGTGGCTTTAACGGATGTAATTTCAGCGATAGTATCTGTGTTTGTACCGGAAACAATAGTCGGGGAGTTAGTGATAGTATAACCACTAGTACTAACCATGACAGTAGAATCAGTAGAATCAGCGGAATCAGTAAAATCAGCAGAATCAGTAGTAATCGTGCTATCAGTAGTAATCGTGCTATCAGTACTAACCGTACTAACCTCTACTGAACTAACACGTATTTTCGTCTTCTGGCGGAATCTCGTACGCCCACTACCTGAACTAGGCAAACTACTATTAAAGTTACGAAAGTTCATCAAGCCGAACCGAGGGTGAGCCTTTGCAGCGCAAACGGAGCTACAAAACCAAACCAGCCCATAGAGTATCGCCACCACCAGCTGCGAACGAGTAATATTTCGCATATTAACGAACGTAAACGTTGCCGACGATGCAGTCGGCCGATATAATAAAAAGGGGCCCCCTGGAATAAGTGATGTTGACTTTGAGGGTAGAGTATAAAGAGGGGAGTGTGCGGTCAACCCGTCACCGCGGGTTTACCGAAACCGCAAACAGCTAACGAACGAGCCCGAATTACGATATGAAACCCGAGTAGGGTGTAAAGATGGGCAATATGGGGACTTTAGGATAGTCAAGTACCGGATAAAAGGGGGTGAATCCTGTGAAAGGGGGGATAATAGGCCTGAATTTTGGTTGTGGAGTGCGCAAAGACAAAGGTGGATTTCTTGGCTCAGCCTCTGGGAGGTTTGCGGTTTAGTATGGGATTTGACGATATTTGGGGGTTATTTTGGTAAATTTGGCTTATTTTGGTTGTTATTTTGGTTGTTATTTTGGTTGTTATTTTGGTTGTTATTTTGGTTATTATTTTGGTTTCCATTTATTAAATGATGTGTTTTATTAAATAATGTATTTTATTATATAATGTGCGGGTGGTGTCGTTTGGAGGCGCTTAATTTGACTGAGTTGAGTATAGATTAATGTAGATTAACGTAGATAACAGTTGAATATCCAACATTCAACATCAATATCAATATTCAACATCAATATCAACATCAATATCAACATCAATATTCAACACCAATATTCAACATCAACATCAACATCCATCTCAACCGTCTTGGCCCTTCGTCCTCACTTGCCGAATCCGGCAAACAGACTCTTCTTCACCTTTTTCGGTTGGCTATCGTTATTAATCAAATAAACTCGCTTCTGGCCCGGAACATCCAGTACCAAATACCGGTATTCAAAGTCGGATTTACTAAAGAAGGCCGTGATGCGATCCCAGAGGTTATGTTCTTGGCCCTGCTGTTCCGCCTGAACGGCCCTGTCGTACTTAACCATTTCCAACTTCACCACGCCCTCGGCGAGTTCGCCCTTGACGTAGTATCTCATCCAAAGGTGCTCTTGGCCATGGGAATCCAGGGTTCTCCGCGAGGCAATCGGACGGTTTCTCATCTTATGGTTCTCGTTAGATTCGCCATAGGCCTTTAGGCGATCGTTACCTAAGATTGCCCGACAATCGGCACTTTCCTGGACCAATTTAAGCGATTTGTTGAATAATTGAACATCCCCCGAGGGTAATATCACCTCAGTTACGAAATAGTACACCACCAGGCCCACGATCCCGAGCCCGCCCAGCACCAGCGAGGAGTAGAAGGTGAACGACATCAAGCGGCCAGCCCGCTGGGCCACCGAGACCTTGGGCTTTGACGCCGGCCTGGACTCCGTCTTTGGCGGAATGGCGGAGTATGATCTGGCTTGAAATGGGGGTGCGATGAAGGCTGATCTCAGCGCCACGGCGCCCAGGGTGGGGCCCAGGGTGGCGGCCCAGCCGGCCCTCGCGAGCCCACCTTTGGCGGCCATCGAGGACCGGAACACGCCCGCGAGCAAATTGGGGCCTAATAATACCTGGCGATGGATCATCATTGTGGTTTGATGTGGCAGTAATGAAGTCGACTCGATTCCTGAGAGTTGAAAAATTCAGTATTCGATTCCAGCGTTTTGCCAGGCTGGTTTACCCTCCCTGGGATTGTCCACGGTGGAGCCACAGCACCACCGCTGTCAACATCATCACCACCTGAAACCCGGTGAAAACCAGTGAAAATCCGTGCAAAACCAGCCAAAACCAGCGGAAATGTCGTTATTATCGTCCAACTCAAACGTGCCGAAGGAGGAGGCCGACGAGATCTTCGCCAAGCTGCGCGCCGTCAGCGCCAACAAGAGCTGTTTTGACTGCGGGGCCAAGAACTGCGTGTGGGCTTCAGTCAACTTTGGCCTGTTTATCTGCTTTGACTGCTCGTCGACTCATCGGAATATGGGGGTTCATATTTCGTTTGTAAAGTCGACGTCGCTGGATACCTGGTCGTTGGATCAATTGCGGACCATGAAATTGGGCGGGAATCAGAACGCCCGTGAATACTTTAATAAGCACGGCGGGGCCTCGTTTTTGAATACGGGATCATCGTCCAAGGAAAAGTACAGTAGTCGGGTGGCCAAGACCTATTTGGTCGAGTTGAAGCGTAAGGTGGCGCAGGATGCCATTAATTACCCCGATGCCATTGTCCTGGAAGAACCGTTGAATCTGGGATCACAGAGTAATTCATCATCGGGTAAGACTACCCCCCAATCGTCCGATTCGAATGATGATTTCTTTGCAAACTGGGATAAGCCTGCCGTCAAGAGTTTACCGGTTTCGAGAACGTCTACGCCTAGTAGATTAAATTCTCCTGCGGCCGATAAGACCACGACCACCACCACGACCTCATCAAGAACCGTGACCTCATCGTCCTTAAGAACCAAGACCTCTGGTACCACTGGTGGGGCTACCGGCAGTGCTGGCGCCCGTAGAAACATTTTAGGTGGCAAAAAGACCCCCGCTAAGAAGATTACCGTTAATTTAGATGATTTTGACTTTGACGAAGCCGAGAAGCGAGCCAAGGAGGAAGAGGAAAGAGCGGCCAGTTTGGGTTATAATATCGAGAGTGAACAAGTGCTTAGCCCTGGAATGGAGGCTATTGCCACTACTCAATCTAATAATTCCTCGCAACAAATCCTCTCGCCTAAACCTGTAGACGAAGTAACCGCCAAAGTGGCCCGTTTAGGATTCGGACAAATCGCCCAAAAGAAGTCCACCTCCCCGGTGGCCGAACCCACCCCAACGAATGCGGCTAAATTTGGTGGATTTGGATCAACCTCCAACTCGACCCCGTCCTCGTCTAGTTCGGACATTGTCAAGAAATTCGGTAACCAAAAGGGTATTTCCTCGGACGAGATGTTTGGCCGTAATTCTTACGATACTCAATTACAAGCCGAGGCCAAATCGCGTTTACAGGCCTTTGGCGGTGCCACCTCCATTTCGTCGAATGCTTACTTTGGCCGCGATGAAGATGACGACCAGGGCTCGAACCGGGGGTATGGGTCGTCTAATGATGAATACGCCTTTGTAGAAAAGGCGGCACAGGAAATGGTTAATAAATTTAAGGGAGTCGCTAATGAGGATTTATCGGTATTAAAGGATGCCCTGGAACAAGGTGCCACCAAATTGGGTAGCCTGGTTAGAGATTACTTAGGCTAATATATATATATATATATATATATAATTTCTTTTATTAAGTAAATAAGTAAAATAACAACATAAATAATGAAATACTAAATAAATAAAAAAACAAACAAGTAGTCTATTTGGGCAAAAAATCTACTCACTTGAGGGTTGGCGTGGCTAACCTCTCAGTACCATCGATAGTAATCTTTAATGCGCCGGCTTTAATCAAGGCGGTCCTTAAATCTTCAATTAAATCATCGGCATTTTCAATGCCGACACAGAGACGAATCAAATCTTCGGGGAACTCTCTTTCGGCTCTGGTTTTGGCGTCAATGGAGGCATGCGACATTTTACACGGCATCGAGATTAAGGAATTAACACAACCAAAGGATACGGAAATCCCCCAAATTCGCGTCGCCTCGACAATTCTCGCACTAAGCGCAATATCGCCGGTTTCCAAGGACAGGACGGCGCCGGCACCTCGGGCCATAGACCAATGAAGGTCGTACTGCGGGTGAGACTTCAAACCGGGGTATCTAACTTTAAAGCCCGATCTTTCCAAGTATTCGGCCACCACTTGGGCGTTGGACTGTTGCTTTTCCATACGGATGGCCAATGTCTTGATACCTCTCAGGAGCAACCAGGAGTCAAAGGGACTCAACCCACAGCCACTGGCGTTAATGATGAAGAAGAGTCGTTCAATGACATCGGCGCGATTGGCGGCAATCACCCCGGCCATGATATCGTGATGTCCCGAGAGGTATTTGGTTCCGGACTCGTAAACGATATCGGCGCCGAGATCCAGCGGGGTCATCAACATGGGCGATAACATAGTATTGTCCACGGCCACCAGGGCGTTGGCATTTTGGGTATGCACCGCGCTGGAGATTCCGGCAACGTCACAGATTTTAATTAACGGGTTAGTAGGCGTTTCCAACAAGACCAGAGTGGTCTTGGGCGAGATAGCCCGCTGCACCGAGGCGTTATCGGTGGTATCGACATGATGTACGATAACGCCACTATTGGCGGCCAAGTATTTCAAAAGTCGGTTGGTGCCACCGTATAAATCGTCACCGGCAATGACCTCATCGCCCGGTTTCAGCAATCGCGCAATAACGTCCAGCGCGGTCATGCCACTGGATACCGCCAGCGCCCGATTGGCGTTCATGATCTTGGCCAGATGGCGCTCCAGATGCGACCGCGTCGGGTTGCCGCTCCGGGTATAATCGTACTCGCCCATATTGGTCAACGAGGTCTGCTTGAAGGTCGCCGTCTGATAAATCGGCACCGAGGACGAGTTGTACTGGTCCGTGCTATCCGAGTACACCAATTCGGTCTCCAGCGTGTACCGACGCACTTCCTGGGTGGAGGGCGTGGGCGAGGGGGGCATGTCAGTGTCTTCCATATGGATATCAGTCATCTTTGAATTAGTCAAGTTGGTTTTATTATGTCTAGTCTTGTGAAAAAACAGAAATAAGCTAAGAAAAGATTAAGCGCCCAAGGACAGCAGATTGATTGTACATATATACCGATTACATACAGCTTATCGAAGGTTTGGTGACTCTTTTCGCCCCGATTAGAGCACCGCACGTGACCCTTTTTTACCTTCCACGCAGCGTGGCGCTCAGCTACAAACGTTGGGATTTGTATTGGACTGTGTTTATAGAAGAATGATTTATTTATTGTCTATTTACATCTACTAAATGGTCTATTCTACTGGGGCCTCGACCCACTCGCGGGTGCTCATTTGGTGCAGACGACTCAGGGCTCGAGCGAAGGCGAACCGCTCCTCCTCGCCGCTAAACATGCCCGAGCCGGCGGCGGCGTCCACGTCGATGTCCATCTCGTCCGCCATTTCCAACATTGATTCGTCCGCGATCTTGAGCCCGGGGACTTCATCGGTAAAGAGTTTCTCAAAGGGCCGGGCGGCCGTGACCACTATCTTGGTCTTGTTCTCGTAGGCGGCGTCCAGGAAGGTGATTAGTCGTCGCGCCACGTCCCTCTCCCGGATGGACAGCGAGGGGATGTCGGTGATAATGACCACGGGGAAAGTGGTGGCTAGCTCGATATAGTCGGCGGCCGATAAGGGCGATCCGCATAGTTCATGAAAGGTGAATTGCGCCACTTTGCGTCCGGAGGAAATAGGGATCCGCAGCGGCCGGCCCCAGATGGTTAAATGCGTATCTTTTTCCTTCGGGGCCCCCTGCGAAAAGTAATCGTACCAAGTGGCCACATGCTTATCGGCAATAGTCTGGACATCGCGAAGACTCTTATTAGGCGGTGGGAAATAGTAAACATCGGTCAGCGGCCGTTCGATCTTTCTATAATCCGTGGGCGAGTCCAAAAAGTAAACCTCGGTCTGGTTCTTGATTAATTCAATACAGGGGATGAACGATTGACGTTGAATACCGTTTATGTATAGTTCATCGGGGGCTCGATTGGAGGTAATAAACAGCACGACGCCGAATTCGGGGGAGAGCATGGTTTCAATAATTCGTCTTAAAATCATCGCATCGGCCACATCGGTCACTTGGAATTCATCAAAACACAACACATTAGATTCCCGCGCGATCTCGGCCGCAATATAGGGCGCCGTATCGAAATCGCGACCGTGGAGAGCGTGGAGTTTATGCGACCGTTTATGGACATCCTGCATAAACGAATGGAAATGGATCCGCTTACGGGTCAAGTGAGTGGGCACGGTAGAGTAGAATAAATCCATCAACATGGTCTTGCCACATCCGACGTCACCGTACAAGTAAATACCATTAGGCTGTGGGGGCATGGTCTTCTTAGTACTAAGCATTTTGGATAATTTACCCAAAAGCCCCCCGCCGGAAGGGTTAGGCTCTTCAACCACAGGCGGCTGATACGATTGAAGTTGTTCATAGATCCCCATAAGCGAGTCCACCACCTGTCTTTGGAACGCGTCGTCGCGGATCTGACCTTGAACGACTTTATAATCATACTGTTGTAGCGGGTCTCGGGCCTCGCGTTTCACGTCCGGACGAGTCGTGTAGCGGCGAGAAAAGCGAGAAATGCGGGGGAGAGCCCGTGGCAGTCTAAGGGGCGCTATTATGAAGAAATTACCCCGAGGAAACATCGTTTAGCTGGGTAATTTGCGGTGCAAACTCTAGATGATTTATGGTGATTTCCGATGGATTTACGGTGATTTTTTCAAATTTACGATAATCGCCGTGATTTAAACCCGGCGTGCCCACCGCTCACGTGACCCGCGGCCAATCACCATCCGCGGGTTTTACAAATCCTATACAAATCCTATACAAATCCTATACAAATCCTATACAAATCCTATACAAATCCTATACAAATCCTATACAAATCCTATTGTATTCATAATTATATTCAAATATTACATTTATATTACTCTGATAAAACCTGAGCGAAAAAATCCACAATGGTCTCTTCTAAGGAGTGGAACTCCATTCCACTCTGGCGTAAGGTCAGACTATTATCAATCACGTTAATGGCCTGATGACGGTGGTAATCGCCATAATGGCCCGGCAGGCCTCGCGCCAATTCCGGGACGTTAAATTGGTCATGGAGGATGTCCACGACCTGCTGGAAGTAAAACCGTTTGGCGGGCGTGATTATCCATCGTTGGCCGTCGGCGGCGTCATTGGTCAGGGCCCTAATATGGGCGCAAGCGAGATCGCGTACATCCACATAACAGATAAAGTCGCCTTTGATAAGGTTGTCCTTGTCGTTTTCCGGGTGCAGATTGTTGGTGTAGATGTTGTAAAGGATCTTATTGGACACATTCAAATTATTGGGGTCCACTTTATCCTGTTCCAGGGGCCCAAACACCAGCGGGGCAATAATGGTGGTGACAGCAAACGATGGCTTTTCGGTCTTGACGAATTCCCATACCGCCAGTTCGGCAAAGGTCTTGGACGCCGTGTAGGCCATACTGACATTCTCCGGCTTGACCTCCAGCGCCAGCGCGCTCTCCCATGAGATATTATTCCACGACTTTTCATTCAACACCCGAGGCGTGGTGGTGTCCTGGGCCAGTTCATCATCGTCGTCCCGGTAGGGCATGGTCACGATGGAGGATGTGACCACGACTTTGTTGACTTTGTGGCCGTATTGCTTGACGGCCCGCAGGACATTTTTGGTCCCCTGGATGGCGGGCTCGTAAAAGGATTGCACGAAATCGTTGTCGTTATAGCTCACGGGCGAGGCCGCGTGAATCACATAGTCGATATCGGGGGTCTCGGTGAGCACGTTATCAAAGGCGCCCAGCGTGGCGATATCCGACACCACCGACAGTTTAAGATGCGCCGGATGGTGGAAATGCTCCAGGAGCTCAGAGGCCTTGGACGGCGACCTTACGGTGCCGATGATATGATAGTCGAGTTTGAGCAGTTGCTGGATGATATGACGGGCGATAAAGCCCGAGGCGCCAGTGACGAGAACCGTATTAGACGACGACATGGCAAATATACTTTGCTAGGCGGCAGGCACCAAACCAGGGGCCCGCCAGGGATGATCCAAATATATATACACCCTTTATATATACACTTGCTTGTTTCATATGCGAGCAATTGTATCTGTGTCTGAATGTTCACACAAACCATTGCTGTCGTATGAAGACGGATCGGCGCAAACAACACCACGCCGGCCACGCGAATTCGCGCTACACACGCCAGTCTGGAGTATATATCCAAGGGCATGGCCCATGTCCAGTAATATAATGGCCCATAGGGCCCGTATAGTCCATATTAATCCATATCATCGAGACCAGCAAACGGCCCCGCTGACCGGCCGCTGACTGGCCGCTGACTGGCCGCTGACTCAGCGGAAAACCTGGCCCAAAACGTTCACAGCGTCGAAATCTCCTCTTCACTACTGGAGCTCCATCGCCAAACTCGATTCGAACGACCACCCCGCCCGTATCGACACATATAAACCACGTACAATGGGCGCTTCATCGAGATTACCCGTCGGCCAGGTCCGACTCCCCCCGCTGCCCCATCTCAAGGTGCGCACGGCCGTCCAGTCCAGCGTTGGCGCCTGCAACATCACCATGACGGGGCTGCTCAACTGCTGGGCCTCCAACGGTAACGGCAACGTCGTGTGCGAGAATTTCGAAAAGGAGCTGAAACGATGCATGGAAGTTGTGGTATGTATTATTTGTTTGTTTGCCTGTCTGTAGCCTGTCTGTGGCCTGTCTGTGGCCGGTCTATAGCTTGTCTGGGCTGTGGCCTTTCTGCTCGCTAGCTCGTTTGGTTACTAACAACTCCTTAGGGTGCCTCCAAAGCCGGCAAGAAAAAGTCCACCATCAACTACCACGCCGGCAGACTGTACCCCCGGTTCGTGGGCAAGAAGGATTAATCGTAGCTCGGTCGCTGGACTGTGCTGAATATGTAAATAAGTCTCGTTGAGACCGGAAGCCTGGACCTTCCGCTATGTAGTGAATAAAATTTGTCAACTAGTACCAAGGGGTCGCAAATCGCCGTAGACATGCCAATATAGCCATTAGCGTGAATATATTACAATAAATGAACTGCAATAAACTGCCATAAACTAATAAACTAATAAACTCCATCGTTTCTCCTTTACTTCTCGTTTATTTCTAATCCTTCTACTTTTATTTCCACGCGGCCGGCACAACGTTGGGAGCGCCGTAAACATTTGTGGACCCCCCGCGGTGTTTTACGTTTTTCTCTCGTCTTCACTACGACACCGTGGCTTAACTACTGCCCCACCGCCATTCCGCTCGCTACTCCACCATGAACGTTGGCGACCGCGTTATCCACGATGTGCACAAGAAGATTGAGCGCGAGAAGGTGATCATTCAGGGCGCGCGCGCCGTCAAACAGTCCACCAACAACACCGTGGTCCAGCAGAAGTGCGACACCAACATCCGCGAGGCCCAGAAGAACATCGAGTACCTCGAGGCCACCATGAAACAGCTCCAGCTCAGGAAACGAAACTCCTCGATCCCCGGTTCGGGCAGTGGCGGTAGCGGCGGCAGCGCCGACGGCGCTGAGTTAGGTGAATTGGACGTCGGCGACGTCGACGACAGGGGCCATAAACGGGACGCCTCGCTAGCCTCGTCGTCGTCGAGTGATTCGTCTAATAACCCGCCCAACTACGGCCATCTTCAGGGCTCCACCCTGGGCTCATTGTCGCGACCTCGTCCGAATTATACCAAGTTAGATCTCATTAAATACGATACCTCTTTCTTCGGACCCCGCATTCATCATATGCTGCAACAGCTGGAGTTCAAATTGGGCGTCGAAAAACAGTACCTGGAGGGTATTGAGAAAATGTCCAAATTATACCTGATGGAGGGTGATCGTAAATCACGTACGGAGGCCGAGGGCAAAAGAATCGAATCATCGCAAAAGATCCAATTGTTGAAAAAGGGTCGTAAAAAGTATTTGGATATGCACGTTGATATCGATGAATTATCCAACGATAGTGATAATATCTTTAATATTCGTCGTCCACTCACCGGTAATTTACATATCGCATGTCATGCCATTAAGGACGTCGACCATGTCGCATCCGCTCGCTTTTCACGCGCCCCCGAATCTATGATCTCAGTTAAAGTTGAAGACCAAGTAAGGGCCAAGACTAAATTATCCCGAGGTGAACGTTGGGCGGAATCATTTGATTTCCCCGTCGATAAGGCTAATGAAATCGAATTAACCGTTTATGATCGCGCCGGTGATCAATTCATCCCCGTGGGTTTGATTTCCTTGACTATCTCGGATATCGCCGAAGCCCTGAGACGTAAGAGAATCGAAAGAGAATTAGGTGAAAACGGTTGGGTTAGTGCCGATAAAATGACTAATTCGGACCCCAAGTCCCTCACCGGTTCCTTATTAAACGATGGTACGATTTCCTCTAGAGATAACAGTCAAGTCGTTCAAACCTCGGCAGCGAATGCCGCCGCTAATACCACCCCGGTTACTGCCCCCTCTACTAATGCCACTGGAGGAAGCGGAATCAACGGTAACGATTCTATCACGGCTTGGTTTATTTTAGAACCCGCGGGTCAAATTCAATTATCACTCGGTTTCGAAAAGACTAATCGTCCGACAAATCGTCCCTATGAAGCCCTGGGTGGATTAGGCCGTCAAGGTGCCATTCGTCAAAAGAAGGAAGAAATTCATGAAATTCATGGTCATCAATTTATGGAACATCAATTCTATAATATCATGCGATGTGCCTTCTGTGGTGATTTCCTTAAATACTCTATCGGATATCAATGTCAGGATTGTCGTTATACTTGTCACAAATCATGTTATACTAAAGTGGTTACCCGATGTATCTCTAAATCGTCAACTGAAACTGATCCGGATGAGGCTAAATTGAATCATCGTATCCCCCATAGGTTTAAACCCACGACTAATTTGGGTGCTAATTGGTGTTGCCATTGTGGTTATTTCTTGCCCATTGGTAAAAAGAATATTAAAAAATGTTCAGAGTGTAGTTTAACCTGTCATAGTCAATGTGCCCATTTAGTACCCGATTTCTGTGGTATGTCCATGGAAATGGCTAATCAAATCTTAAGTGAAATTAAATCCACCAAGATTCGTCGTGCCGCGGCTGCGGGCGCTGCGGGCACCTTATCGACCTCAACCTCGACCTCGACTTCGGTGGCTGCTTTAGTGTCACCGGCTCGTAAGGAAATTAGACGTAAGGAAGTCGGGTCACAAGACAGATTATTACAACAGCAACCACAACAACCACAACAACAACAGCAACAACAGCAACAGCTTCGTGAACAACAATACCGTAGCCAACAACAACAACAGCAACAACAACAACAGCAACAACAACAACAACAACAGCAACAGGAGAGATTGTTACAACAACAACAGCAACAGCAACAACAAGAGAGATTATTACAACAACAGCGTGAACAACTCCAACAACAACAACTCCGTGATCGACAACAACAACAACAACTCCAACAACAACATCAACAATACCAACAACAGCGTGAACAACAAAAGCTTCAACAACAACAACAACAACTCCAACAACAATATGTCACGCCTAAGGTCCCCGAAGTCATCGTTCGTCCTCCCTCCCCCGAAGCCGTCATCATCGACCAATACCAAGCCGTTGCCCCCATTGTTGAAAAGCCCAAGGCAACCCCTCCGCGAAAGCAACAACGCATGGTCGGACTTAACGATTTCCAACTACTAGCTGTCCTCGGTAAGGGTAATTTCGGTAAAGTTTTACTCGCGGAAGCGCGTGAAACGGCCAACCTCTACGCCATCAAGGTTCTCAAAAAGGATTTTATTCTGGAAAACGATGAAGTCGAAAGCGTAAGATCCGAAAAGCGAGTCTTCCTCGTGGCCAACCGTGAACGACACCCGTTCCTTCTCAACCTCCACTCGTGTTTCCAAACTGATAAGCGAATTTATTTCGTTATGGAATATATATCCGGTGGTGATCTCATGTGGCATATTCAACAAGAACCCTTCACGCCTCGTCGGGCTAAATTCTACGCCTGTGAGGTTCTCTTGGCATTAAAATATTTCCACGAAAATGGTGTCATCTATCGTGATCTTAAATTGGATAATATCCTCTTGACCACATCAGGACATATCAAGATCGCCGATTACGGTCTATGTAAGGAAGAGATGTGGTACGGTAAGACCACGGGGACATTCTGTGGTACACCCGAGTTTATGGCACCGGAGATCCTGCTCGAACAACGATACGGTCGTGCCGTGGACTGGTGGGCCTTTGGCGTTCTCGTTTATCAAATGTTACTAGGCCAATCGCCCTTCCGAGGAAATGACGAGGATGAAATCTTTGATGCCATCCTGTCCGATGAACCTCTATACCCTATTCATATGGCGCGCGAATCCGTGTCTATCCTCCAAGCCTTATTGACCAGAGATCCCGAAAAGCGATTGGGTTCGGGCCCACGCGATGCCGAAGAGGTCATGAATCATCCTTATTTCTATGGCGTCAATTGGGATGATATCTATAATTGTAGAGTACCCCCTCCTTTCATGCCTAAGGTCAAGTCCAAGACTGATGTGAGTAATTTCGATTCGGAATTCACTAATGAGAAACCGGCATTGACGCCAGTGAATTCGGTGATGACACAGGAGATGCAAGAACATTTTAAGGGCTTTAGTTATTTGTCTACTGAGGCTGTTTAAAAAAAACAAAATCAAAAAAAATCAAAAAAAAACACCCCCCAAAACCAAAAAAAATCAAAAAAAAAATGAATGAATGAAAATGGAAATAATTGTCATTTTCTTCTTTTCTCCGTTCTGTTAATTTCTAATCTACGTTTTATACACTTGTCTTTTCTTCTTTTCCTTTTCTTTTCCTCTTTCCTTTACAGTCTTTGTACTCTTATGATTTATTTTTCTGTCCTTTCTGTCTTTTTTTCTATTTCTTGTCTTTTTTATAATTTGTGTTTTAATTATTTATTCTTAAACTAAATTTGCACTCCATAATGATGGGATTCTATTTACTAACGGGGGCCTAGAAAGTGTGATCTAATTAAACCACAAATATTAAACCCCGCCAAATTAGCCAGCATGAAGCCAACTGGATTACTATAAAGTCTTATTCGGACGTTTATATATACCCTTGTAGCTTACATCATTGCCGTTTATGGGTTTTTTTCCGAACTTTACATGAAATGATCGGAAAATAATTGGTGCTTATTAAATTGGTAAACTTGAGCTCAAGTAACTTATTTGCACGCTATTTATATATATATATTTATATACCAAATTAAAAGCATTTTTAATGAAACAAGCATTATCAAGCAATACCTTCAAAAACATCACTCATAAGAAGTTGGTATTTTGGCCGAGTTGGTCTAAGGCGCCAGGTTAAGGTCCTGGTCTCTTCGGAGGCCTGGGTTCGAATCCCAGAGATATCACCATTTCTTCTTGGTTCGATGGTCTAGTTGGTCATGGCATCTGCTTAACACGCAGAACGTCCCCAGTTCGATCCTGGGTCGAATCAAGTTTTTTTTCTTTAAATTGCAGCTATTCTCTTTCCGTGGCCTCCTATGGATAATCATTGCGAGATCCTGATATATCACGGGCGGGCCTTAAGGTTTCCTGAAATCATTCGTGAAGCCTGGCAGTCTTGCTGGGGATGGGGAATATATTCATCACTGCTTGATTGATCGTCCCCGATATGGTCTATTTTTTCTTCTTCTTTAATCCCTCTGTATCTGTTATAGGAATTTATTTCTAACTAAAACAAGGTAATCCACGCACATAAAATTGTCACAATTAGACCAGACCATAAACGACCCCTCTTGGTGGTACCCAGATACAACCCCCACCCAATAAGATTATCACTAAAGGTTCCAGCACTGGACCATAGCCCACGATAGGGATCAAGCGGGTATATATTAGCCGAGGACGACGAAAGCAATGCATCACTGACCTCTTCCGCGATCTCTATTTCCACCTCCCCATGTCTTAACGTAGGCACGGTCAAGGTGAGTATAACCGGGATGTGATCGGACGACACGATGTCCTCAATGGAGTCATAGGACAAGATGACTTCACGATTGTTGTAGGAGCGGTATAAGATTCGATCGCACCAAGATGGGATTCGTCTATTATCATAAGCCCGGTCGCCCTGCAGGGTGAATTTATAAGTAGGCTCGAAACGGATATTGGCCTCTTGAAGCTGCTTGTAGATACTGCCCGATTTTAAAATATGGATCAGTTCATCGGCAACCTCGGGGCTAGTGGGGGTTGACCCGTTCCCGCGCGTGGCACGGTAGTTGAGATCGCCTATGAGGAAGGTATGCGCATCGGGTTTATAAAGCCCGTATCCGTCATCAAAGTCCAGCGAAGTCGCGATAGTCTTGAAGTCAGCATTCCGTTGAGCCAGCTTATCTTCACCTTCATTGGCCGCCAAATGGGCCGTAACAAGCGTCCATTCGCTGATCGCGCCCTCGCTGGACTTGAGCGATACTCGACAACCCACGGCGCCCTTGAGATTGGACATAAAGTATCCACACCGTGTAGCGGCATACGCCAGATGGTCTAACGTCAGCGATTGAGTATTAATATAAACCAACAGAGCCAACGCACCGGCGTTAACCTCTGCTATTAGTTTATAGTGGCTACCCCCCTCGCTCGCCGACAGGTTGTGAGCCGCGACCGCCGATTGAACGCCCGCCTTTATCGGTTGAAGATAGTGGTCAATATCGTTGAAGCAACCGTCCAGAATCGGGGCCACCTCTTGCAGACCCAGCACGACGATGTCCGGCGAGGCCACGGGGCCGGAACCAGCGTGGTGGCCGTGGCGAGAATTGGCGTCGTCCGAGGCCGTGCCGTCCAGCAACGACGCCGTCATACGGTGGAAATCCGCCGCGGATTGCAGCAGCTTGGCGCAATTGAAGGTCAGCAGCGCCAGCGTAGTGGTCATAAATAATAGCAGTAATAATAATCACGAGGGTCCCGTAGAATAACCTCGTTCGCAGCGCTGGCGATACCACAACGTGAAGGTTGCGCTCGAAGGCGGCCAGCGCCGGGACGCAAAATACCCGCACCGCAGTAGACGCAGAACCGCCTATCGCCACCGAAACCCAAATCACCACAAAACGAGAGTGACGCCTCCGTCCTCCTCCATCGCTCGTTTTGCACTGTAACAACAAGTGAATTGTTGTCTTCGCAGAGCTTTTTTTCGCCGTTTTTTTTTCTCCTCTCCCCTTAGGCTCCTGCTATTTTGTAATGCCCGATCACGCTTCAGATAATAAGCCCCACAGTCTCGTGGACACCTCCGGCGCCGACGTCGCCAAGGAGGACACCACGGCCACCGCCATTCTCCGTCGCAAGAAGAAGGACAACGCGCTGGTGGTGGACGATGCGGTCAATGACGACAATTCCGTGATCTCCATGTCCCCCGATACCATGGACAAGCTCCAACTGTTCCGCGGTGACACCGTGTTGGTCAAGGGCAAGAAGCGGAAGGATACCGTTTTGATTGTATTGGCCGATGAGGACCTCGAGGATGGTGTGGCCCGGGTCAATCGAGTGGTCAGAAACAATTTGAGAGTTCGTTTAGGTGATGTGATCACCATTCACGCCTGTCCCGATATTAAATACGCTAAGCGAATCTCTTGTTTACCTATCGCCGATACCGTCGAGGGCCTCACTGGTTCATTGTTTGATGTTTACCTTAAGCCTTATTTCGTAGAAGCATATAGACCGGTTAGAAAGGGTGATTTGTTTACCGTTAGAGGTGGTATGAGACAAGTAGAATTCAAGGTGGTGGAAGTTGACCCCCCGGAGCACGCCATCGTGGCTCAGGATACCATTATTCACTGTGAGGGTGAACCCATTAACCGTGAAGATGAAGAAAATAACTTAAATGATGTCGGTTATGATGATATTGGTGGCTGCCGAAAGCAAATGGCCCAAATTCGTGAATTGGTCGAATTACCCCTTCGTCACCCTCAACTCTTTAAGAGTATTGGTATTAAACCGCCCCGTGGTATTTTAATGTTTGGCCCCCCCGGTACCGGTAAGACCTTAATGGCTCGTGCCGTGGCTAATGAAACCGGTGCTTTCTTCTTTTTAATTAACGGTCCCGAAATTATGTCCAAGATGGCCGGTGAATCCGAAAGTAATTTAAGAAAGGCCTTTGAAGAAGCTGAAAAGAATTCGCCCGCTATTATCTTTATTGATGAAATTGATTCGATTGCTCCCAAGAGAGATAAAACTAATGGTGAAGTTGAAAGACGTGTGGTATCCCAATTATTAACCCTTATGGACGGTATGAAATCTCGTTCTAATGTGGTGGTCATTGCGGCCACTAATCGTCCTAATTCTATTGATCCTGCCCTTAGAAGATTCGGTCGTTTTGATCGTGAAGTCGATATTGGTATCCCCGATCCCACTGGAAGATTAGAGATTTTAAGAATTCACACTAAGAATATGAAACTCGGTGATGATGTTGATCTTGAATCGATTGCCTCAGAGACTCATGGTTATGTGGGTTCCGATATTGCCTCTTTATGTTCTGAAGCCGCCATGCAACAAATTCGTGAAAAGATGGATTTAATTGATTTAGATGAAGAAACTATTGACGCCGAAGTCTTGGATAGTCTTGGAGTTACTATGGATAATTTCCGTTTTGCCCTGGGTAATTCTAATCCCTCGGCGCTTCGTGAAACCGTTGTACAAAGTGTTAATGTTACTTGGGATGATATTGGTGGTTTAGATAAGATTAAGCAAGAATTAAAGGAAACGGTGGAATACCCGGTTCTTCACCCGGAAATGTATACCAAATTTGGTCTTTCGCCCTCCAAGGGTGTGTTGTTCTTTGGTCCCCCCGGTACTGGTAAGACATTATTAGCCAAGGCCGTTGCTACCGAAGTTTCCGCTAATTTTATTTCCGTCAAGGGTCCTGAATTATTATCCATGTGGTTTGGTGAATCCGAATCCAATATTAGAGATATTTTCGATAAGGCCCGTGCTGCCGCGCCCTGTGTGGTTTTCTTAGATGAATTAGATTCTATCGCCAAAGCCCGTGGTGGTGGTTCCGGTGGTGATGCCGGTGGTGCCTCCGATCGTGTTGTGAATCAACTTTTAACTGAAATGGATGGTATGAACGCCAAGAAGAACGTCTTCGTTATCGGGGCTACTAATAGACCTGATCAAATCGATCCTGCCCTTTTACGTCCCGGTCGTCTTGATCAATTGATTTACGTTCCCCTCCCCGATGAACTCGGTCGTCTTTCGATTCTTAAGGCTCAATTGCGTAATACTCCCTTGGAACCCGGTTTGGAATTGGTTGAAATCGCCAAGAATACCAATGGTTTCTCCGGTGCTGATTTATCCTATATCGTACAACGTTCGGCCAAGTTTGCCATTAAGGACAGTATCGATGCCCAAATCGCCGCCGCTAATGTCAAGGCCGAAACCGGTGCTGATGATAACGGAGATATTGATATGGAAGAGGATCCCGTGCCCTACATCACTCGTGTCCATTTCGAGGAAGCCATGAAGACCGCCAAGCGTTCGGTTGGTGATTCTGAATTACGCCGTTACGAAGCCTACGCCCAACAGATCCAATCGGCCAGAGGTAGTGTTAACTTCCGTTTCAGTGAATCATCGTCTGGTCAAGCCGGTGACGAACAAGGTGGTGCCTCGTTCGGCGCCGGTGACGACGACGATGATCTCTACAGTTAGTCGTATCTATATTCTATTAAATTGTTGTTGTTATTGTAGTTAAATATATATTTATATAATTTATTTTATACCGTTTTTGTTTATCAATTTGAGCGAAGAAGCTCTCTCAGACGTCAAAGTCCCAACGAGTTTTCGATGGTGATGATGCAGCCCAACCGAGATGTAATCGTAATATCAAATCAGGTAAAATTTAGCTGAATTAGTATAATCCACCCCCCGCAGAGGCCCCCTATTGTTATTCAGGCCTAAATCATGTCAGCCGAAAGAAGTAGCTATCGTGAAGAGAGTGCCACGGTCGAACTGGGTACTGTTTCGATCCAGCAAGTGGCGATTTCGGAGAGAAGCGAACGGTCGTTTGACCGCGACGACAGCCGGTCGTTTAAGCGCGCCAAGGGGAGCCACGATGAAGAATCCGAGCAAGAAATGGAGGATAATGTTGCCGGTCAGTTACCTGGGTTGGACTCAGAGTCAGAGTCAGAGTCAGGGTCGGGGGATGATAATGATGATAATGATGATGATGATGATGATGATAATAACAATAATGATATTCTCAATGGCTTGACTGAGTCATCGTCGCTCAAGAACAGCGTGTTCTTGGCCAGTGAAGATTTCTACGAAAATGAAGATGAGGACGAGGATGAGGATCTGGAAGGTCACGATAGTGAACAGGAGGAATTTCTTTATGAAGCCGTGATTGAACAAATGCAAGAATCGGTCCGGGAATCGGATCAGAGTATAGAATTAGTTACGCCCGCTCAGGCGAATGAAATCCGATTATCGCTGCTATCACAGGGTCCTCACAAATTTATGGCTACTAACTCGGCCGCCGTTGATGCTAAATACACCAACCAACAGTTAGTTGCCGGTCTAGGGTTTAATATTACCACCGCCGATTTATCGGAATCACATTGGATGATGTACCTATTCGCGGCCATGCGATACGCCACCGTTACGCAACGGAATCGTTTAGACAATCCGAGCAATATGGATGAATTTGTCAAAGTACTAGATAAAGCCCAACGGGTTTTAGTAGTAACCGGTGCGGGCATTTCCACTAGTTTAAACATCCCTGATTTCCGATCCTCGCGGGGTATTTATAAACAAATCGAACATATGGGCCTCTCGGACCCGCAAGAGGTATTTGACTTATCGCTATTCTCACACGACCCTCAGCCGTTTTACACGGTGGCGCATCGAATCCTTTATGACTCTGATGTGTACACGCCCACGCACGGGTTTATTAAGATGTTGGAGGATAAGGGTAAGCTTCTAAGAAACTATACGCAAAATATTGAGGATTTAGAATTCAAGGCCGGCATCAGTCGCGATAAAATCGTACAATGTCATGGGTCGTTCGCCGGCGCCACTTGTACCAAATGCGGTTATAAAGTACCCGGAACCGTGATCTTCCCCGATATTCGGGCCCAGAGGGTGGCGCGATGTACCGAGTGTACCAAATCCTACAATAAGACCAAAGTCCTGCACAACCCTAAACTGGCTAATAATAATATTAATAATCAGAAATACAATTCATCAGATGATGACGACGACGACGACGATGAAGACGAATACGCCCATATCGGGGTAATGAAGCCGGATATTGTCTTCTTTGGTGAACCGCTTCCGCGCCGATTCCATGATCTCATTGTTCAGGATGTGCTGGATTGTGATTTACTGATTTGTATGGGTACCTCGCTTCAGGTGGCTCCCGTGTGTGATATACCACGTTACGTACCGGCTAATGTGCCACAGGTCTATGTGAGTCTACAGCCGGCCAAGCGGTTTAATTTCGATATCACATTTTTGGGTAAATGTGATGATGTGGTGGAGATGTTTATAAATAAGTTGGAATGGAAAATGGTGCATTCTATGATGAAGGGTAAGTTCCCGGGTCATTTGGAGACCGATGAAAATAAACGCTATGTGATTTTCAGAGAGGATAAACCCGAGAAAGGTGATAATAACGAAAATGACAACAGTAGCGATAATAGCGATGACTACGATGATGATAACCACGCAGAATTAGTAATAGATGATAGAAAGAGTGATTTCGAGGATGTTACGCCGTCAATGTAGAGGTAATAGTTATGAAGGAAATATATATATGTATATTTATTTAGTTTTTTAAATACAAAGATAGATTAAATCCAGCCTTCGAGGGCCCTTAGCGCATTATTCAAGCGTCGACGGCCCTCGGACCGCTTCTTGTCGTCCAGCGACATTTCAATACTTAATTTGGACAATATGTCCACAAACTGCTCAATCATATGTTGCTCTTTGGCGGGTAATTGTAATCGCTCCAGATCGGTGACCGTACGGTCCTGATTTTCCGCCAACAGTCTTGCCACGTTAGGTTGTGAAAACACTCGATTGATGGGTTGTCCTTTATTACGTAGGGTCTTGCTACTATTACTATGACTTAGGTGTTCGTCATGATTATGACTTTGGGGGTCATAATTACGATGACTGGGGATATGGTTGTGGCTATGGCTACGGTGACGATTGGACCGGCTGGCGTCGTCACGCCGACTACCATGGTTGCCATGGTTGTTGCCATGGTTGTTGCCATGATTTTTGCCATGACTGCCATGATTGCTATGATTGCTATGATTGCTATGATTGCTGCTGCTGTTGCTCGAATTGCTGTGGTGGATGTGTATATTCAGCGACCCACTGGGTTGGAGAGTCTCTATCTCGAGGTCTACTGGGTTTACTTGGACCGAATATGATACCGATCGTCGCGCTAATGGGTCCTTCGGCGGCGGGCGGGGTGGCTTGGCCGATTGGTGATTGAGATCAGAATGTTGATGGTCTTTCTCGGGGCCCAGATGCTCTCGCGAAGGTAAAGGTGGCAGAGGTAATCGGGGTGGCGAAGGTATAGAATTCATATTAGAATTATCCGATGATGCGTAGAGGTTATAACTCTGGGATAGACGTGATGCCAGTTCAGGGTCCCGGTAGAGATTCGAATGGGCCAACTCATAGTCATCCGTAAAATTAGAATTCAAACTGGGCAATTGAGTCGTGGATTTGCCGGGATATGGTCTATGAGCTTCTTGTGATGGGGTGATATTAGGATCGCGATACTCTTTTGGTTTATAGTCTCGTTTCAAAATCTCCTTTTTTTCTGAAAGACGTCTAGAGTGAATTCTCATTTGTTGAATCTCCGATAATAAGGATTCCATTTCCTGGGTTGAATCTCGTATATTTTGAACTGAGATTCGACGATGTCCATCCCCCCCGTAAGCCCTCAATTCGCCCCGCGTGGTTTGAGATGAATCCAAAACATCATCTTCTTTGATTTCACCTGAAATATCACGCGTGTTCTCCACACTCGGTCGCTCAACCGAGGCAACACTAGGGCCAGTTTCAGACCACAATAGCGTGGCACTGGCGTAGTGTCGCAGGGGTTTTAATGGACTAGGACTTTCAGAGTCATAGCCCTGGGCCTCGTCAATCGACTCGACGCCATCGTTTTGATCGACGAATGTATCATTTGAAGAAACTAAGGGAACCATTGTTTTTTCCTTTCTTCTTTCTCTCTTCTTTCTTCTTTCTCTCTTCTTTCTTTTTTGTCAATCAAACACAACCAGTCGGGTCGGTGTGATGAAGTGAGTATAGTTTACGAGTGACTCCTTGGTATATAGTCCAAACAAAAGACTTCAAAATGGTCTCAAATTAGAACCGCGCGATTTTCTTCTTTTATTTCCACTGCAACAGCGAGATATTCCAACAAAGATGCCTAGTAAATAATCAGACAATTGGAGGAAAAAAGTGTGGGTCTCGCGATAGCTACCGTAGAGAGTGGTTTAGAGTTTAATTAGGATTATCTAAGCTTTGGGCGATCGCCCGCAAAAGACGTTTTTTGACAGCTTGGTTTGTTTACGTTTACCCCAATTGGGACCTCACCGCAATCAGGGTCTGAAACACGGTGCCGCATTGCGCCTTTTGACGCCCTTTAGCGCCTTTTAGTGCCAATGTGGGCGTTGGGATGTTGGTTGTCAGGGCAACGTTTCTGCGGCGCTGGGTGGATGGGCCGCCCTCAGATGTTCAGGCCTGGCCCGGCGGAGCCGTGCTGAGATGTGCCGTACTGCGACCTGGCGCTGTGAGCCCCAATCACCACCACTACCGCCATAACGCTAGTGCAAAGAGGTTGTATAATTTGATCTCGTTAAAATATCCGACAATAGATAAAACAATGTTGAGAAGTAATTTAATCACTAGAAGAGTTATCGCTGGTATTGCGACTCGCGCGGTCGCTGTCCCCCGTGTGGCCTTAGCTCGTGGTCTCGCTGATAAGGCGGCCCGTAAGCCCGAAGATACGGCCTTGAACCACGACGTCAAGATCCAGTTCAAAATCGACCCTATCCCCCGTCCTAATGAGCCTACTGAAACCAAGCGGGCCCGTTTGTTATACCAATCTCGTAAGCGGGGTATCTTGGAGACCGATCTCTTGCTGAGTAAGTACGCGGATTTGTACCTCAAGGATATGACCCGTGACGAATTAATCGAGTACGATGAGTTGTTGGATAACCCCGATTGGGATATTTTCTACTGGGCTACCCGTAATGAAGACGTCAAGATTTGTCCTGAACGTTGGGAAACTAGTAAGGTTATGGAAAGGTTGAGAGATTTGGCCGAAAACCGTAATCGTGATACCCTTCGTATGCCCGACTTGAAGTTTTAAACCCTCCCCCCCCCCGGTAGATTGATATATCGTCTTTGATCTTAATTATATATAATCTCAAAAGCAGGATTTGTCTGATCTTGTTCTATGTACATATTTAAATGAATAAAGTCCGTTTTGACTGAATATTGGCAAGGTAGTATTGAAATATACTATGAGTAAAGTTTTAAGGCTAGAAATAAATGAGATTTTTATATTGATCGGGTAATATCAGGTTTAGTATGGAAGTCTTTGATCTCTCAACTATAAGATTAGAATGGCCACCTATACAGAAATCTGAAGCATCAAAGGGAAAAGAGGATACTCATCCTTGGGCTGGTGTTGGTGTGCTGATAGAAAAAAGCAAGATTTTTTGCCTGGAAAATCCTTACTGGCAATAGGGAGTAAATATTGATATTGTGTATTATAAAATGCATAAATAATTTATTTACAAGGCAGTAAAGCTTATTAGTATACCTAAGGATTCCTTATATCTGTAATGTTTAAAAATTGAAAAATCTTACTGGGAAGGGCTTAAGTGAAAATCTTAATCGGTAGATTTATCTTGTAAAAAATCTATAATTTCGTTTGCCCATTTTGAATAATGGTCAAGAAACTCATAGCCTTCAAACATTTGGATCTACAACCTTCTCAAGTGGTAAATGGGATCCTGTTCATGATAGAGAAGAATTGATCTGGCAACAGTACATCTTTGGAAAACCGGGTTCAATTAGGGAAAACCGGGTTTCTTTGAAATATAAGAGTTGGCGTATTGTGTATTATCAAACGTCTCAAGTAAGGTTGATTGATAGAATAAAAGAAGGAATTCGGTGTATCTAGTAAGGTATAACCTCAACTGATAATAACCTTCCATTTGCCTTCCTATAACTGCCGCGGAGAGTACCGATTGATTTGATTTTCAGAGTCGTTTCTAGCTTTTATCAGATTAGAATGAATATAAAGAATATTATTTTTTTCTGTGAGCCCGCGTAGATAATAAACATCAACGAGAACTGTCAAATGAAACCTCATTCCTTGGCAATATCGAATCCAAGTCAAAGTCAACAGGAAACAAAAAACAAGTAGCGAATGTTGTGGGTTATCGCCGTCGAGTTATGAGCCCAGGTACCGCCCAATAATGATCCAAAGCAGTAGTTACAAACAGATTTTTGAACTCCAGATTCAATAATTTCCAGTATAATTATAATAAAACACGCGGGGGAAACTTGTTTGATACAGATTTTGCTCGTTGAGTTCCTTTAAGAAGACTGCGTGGGGGGATGGAAATTTACCACTTGTATGATTTATTATGAGTGTGTAGGAGAATGACCAAATAGCGGTACCAAGATTCAAAAAAATGAGTTAATTAATTAAACAATATAGGTACAATTAATAAATAATAATGAAAAGCAGAGATCAAAAAAGAAATATAAAAAAAAATAAGAAAAAAAAACTAAAAACTAAAAACTAAAAAATCAACCTTATCTCTCTTTAATATATATATATCAGCCACTTTAATATACATCATCCAGCGAAAACACTTGCTGGGGGGTAACATTATCACTTCCTAAACTACGACTAGAATCGCTTTGATTCAGGATACTCCCCCGACTATTTGGTCTAACCGGGTTAATTGATGCGCGGCGAAGTGTATTATTATCATTATTATTACCACCGCCGCCGCCGACCAATCCCGGCTCTAATTTAATGGGCTTATCATAATCATCATTATCGATATCGTTATCGTTGTCAATGTCGTTATTATCGCTGTTTTCGCTGTTGTGATTATCATTATCATTGTCACTTTCAATAGCATTTTCCTCATCACCGGTATTCATCGGGGGTGCAAAGTCAAAGGCAGATATGTCAACACCAATGCCAATATTATTATCGTCACCACTAACGCCACTACCACCATTGACCCCGCCGCCGCCGTTACGCGGGGCCAGACGAACGACGTCATCGTTGGCCGTGGGTTCATGATAGATGCCCAATCGCTTCAAACTAGCCAGGGCTGAGGTCTCGCCGAATTCCGTCTGGACCATGCCGCATTGATCTTGGAGTTTATGAATCTGCGAACGTAATTGGAGCTCTTGGGCGTTTTGGTCATCGATTACAGAGTGGATGCGTTGGATATAATCGACACATTTGGATAATACCGTGCCCTTGTTTGGTTTAAGGTCCGATTTGGTAAGCATGGCCCCGGGGAGGTTCGCCGTGGTGATAGCTGTAGATGTATTAGTAGATGTATTAGTAGTAGTTGTATTGGTATTAGTGGCAGTCGTGTGGTTGATATGATTATGATTATGATTATTATTATTATTATTACTGGCCACGCATTCGTAATCATCATTATCCATTTCATATAAAAACGATTCGGGCATCAATGATGCCAATTCCTCGATCCGCTCGTTCATATTATCCCTTCGGCGCTTTTCCACCGCATTATGTGATTCGCGGCGTCGGCGACGCCGTTCGGCCGCAATCTGAGCCTGGGTTTGTTTCTCACTGAGGCCCGTTGGTTTATGGATCGTGGCAGGGTTGGCTGATGATATTTCGGTCTTGGTTTCATTGACACTATTCCTCCGACCTAAAGTACCGGGGGCAGCTCCTATTCCTCCTGCACCGGCTGCTGCTCCTCCTCCCGGGGCCATTCGCGTATATAACGACGAGGGTGGGGAATTAATCATTTTGACTGAATTCGGCGAAGCCAGATTGTTATTAGTCATGGGTACTGTGGATACCACTACCGGGGATTGTAAGAAATTGATATGGTTGGCGTTATAAGAACCATGATGGGGTTTATGAATTCGCTGGGTTTGGGTGTGGGATTGCAATTGTCGCTGAAGGTCCGAGGGTTTAAAGTCTTGATTAGCCAAATAATCGTCGGTTGGCGAAGTGGATTCTAGCGGTGGCGAGCCCAGCCCGCCAAACGCGGAATTGTAATTGTTGAGACTTTTACTCAAATGGCTTTGCGTGGTGGTAACCGGCGAGAATCCAATACCGGCGGCGATGGAATTCGCCGGCGACGCCGACAAACCGTACCCGGTGATTCCGCCCATTCCAGGACTATTCATATAGCGATCTTGGCTACTCATATAGCGATCTTGGCGATTGTTGAAACCGGTGTTTAGGATGGGCAACGGCTGGGACGCGGGTTCGTTGTAGGAGGACATCAGACCCATATTATCCAGGTTCACGCCATCCAATGCGGTCAATTCGCCGCCCGTCGTGGGCAGATTATAAGTGTACCCGTAGTTGTTGTTGTTGTTGTTGTTGTTGCTGTTGTTGTTGCTGTTGCTGTTGTTGTTACCATTGCCATTATTGTCGTTGTTGTTGTCCAGTGACAGGTTGATATCCTGTAGATTCGGGTTCGGCGGCGCCATGTTATTGTTGTTGATGTTGTACCGCGACACGCCCACGCCGGGGTCGTTCCAGGGCGCCGCGTCGCCGTCGTAGCCCGGATTGCCGCCGTTGTCGGCATTGAACGCCAGCAGGCCGGGCTGGTTCACGTTGGCCACGTTGGCGATGCGTGAAAAGTCGTCAAAGGACGAGAAGCCGCCTCGGGTGAGCATTTGGCGCGAAAACAGCTCGTCCGACGAGGACGCCATGCCCCGCGGCGACCGCGCGCCGGGCCCGGTGTCCGGCTTGGTGTCAGGAGTGGTCGGATACGACATTGAGGGTGTAGCAGATGATATGGGGTAGCTGGCGATGGCGATGGTAGCTGAGCAAGCGTGGATTGTGGGGTAAAGGCGGCGGCGACGGTGACGGCGGCGATGACGGTCCCAACGAGGTTTGGCATCGTCAGTCTGTCAGTTTGACACATTTGCAGTGTAATCGGTGCAATTCGGGGGTTTCTGTCCATTATTTCCATTGTTTCCCATTATTTTCCATTGCTTTCACCGGTTTTTCTCACGATAATATGTCCAGCGAATCCGCCTTCCGGACTCATCTTAATTTCTTCCGATCGAACGCGCCCAGCGGGGTGGCCACGGGCGCGGCCAATGAACCGCGCCAGGGCTTTTTGGCCGGACTGAACCCGTTTGGCGCCGATGGTTACGTTCGTCTGCCCGTGTGGAACGATCCACTGACGACGCCGTCGGCGTCGTCGTCGTCGTCGTCGTCGGCGCCGGCCGCGCCCGTGGAGGAGCCGGCGTGGTTTACACTGTCACAATGGGACCGTTTGCTGGTCTTTGGCGTGTGTTTGGTGGCCTCGGTGGCCTGTTTTGCGCTGTGCTTTTTGATTATGCCCATTTTGGCGCTGAAACCCCGGAAATTTGCCCTCCTTTGGACCCTGGGCTCGTTGCTGTTTGTTATTTCCTTTGGGGTGCTCCAGGGGCCCGTGGCCTATTTGACTCATTTGTTGTCACCGCATCGTTTGCCGTTTACGGTGGCGTTCTTTGGTTCCATCGTGGCCACCTTGGTGTTTAGCGTGGGTTGGAAGAATACTATTTTGACTATTATCGCTTGTTTGATTCAAGTGGTGGCGGCATTGTGGTATGCCGTGAGTTATTTCCCTATGGGCACTCAGAGTTTGAAGTTTGCTAGTAGAGTAGGTGCTAGACAAGTGTCGTCTTGGATTAATAGTTAGTACGAGTTACGAACTTACGAACTTACGAACTTACGAACTTACGAACTTACGAACTTACGAACGAGTTACGAACGAGTTACGAACGAAGTGAGTAACGAAGTGAGTAACAAAGTGAGTAACAAAGTGAGTAACAAAGTGAGTAACAAAGTGAGTAACAAAGTGAGTAACAAAGTGAGTACTTAATCATGTTAATGAAGTTACAAAGTGAGTAATTAATCATGTTAATGAAGTTACAAAGTGAGTAATTAATCAAGTTATTAATGAAGTTATAAGTTACAAGTTACAAGTTACTCACGCTGTTTAACAAAATGGTATAGATCAATAAAAATCAGAGTAATAGCTACAATTGTAAAGACCAGACTTGAAATTGATTTCCATAAACTAAATCAACTACAGCTACACTACACTACACCTTACCATTGCCAATAATCTTCAACAACTCCTCGTGAAGTTTACCTAACTTGTCAAAATCCGTCGCCTCCACGGGCCATCTAATGCCCAACCCTTCCGCGGCGGTCTTTTTAGGAATAACGTGGAAATGGACGTGATCAACCTCCTGGTGGGCGATCCGGCCGTTATTCTGAAGGAAATTATAGCCAATACCCTGGCCCTCGGCGTCGTCGCCGTCCACGCCCACGGCCTTGGCGATCTTCTTGGCAATGGGCAGGACATCGCTCAGGTACTCATCGGGGATATTGTGGAGACGGGCCCCGTGGTATTTGGGGATAATCAGGGCGTGGCCACGCGATAAGGGCTGGATGTCCAAATAGGCCAGCACGGTCTCGGTCTCGTAGAGCTTGAAACAGGGGATTTCACCTAGACAACGGTTAGCAATTGCTCCGGTAAGGGCACAACGAGACTATTCACATACCCTTGATGATTTTACAGAAGATACACGTGGATAATGACGACATTGGAGCGTTGGAGGATAAAGTCTGGAGGGTTGAGAGAGTTGCGGTGGCGATATAGCCTGGGGTCACGTGAGGCGCTGGTGGAGGGTATATATATATATATTAAATTACAATTATACAATTGTATTTCTTAATTATACAAAATTGCAGACTTTTTCTATTTACTTCAATGCGGTGGCGTAGGGCCACTTCTTCTCGGCCGTCTTCTTGTACAGGCCAACGTCGTTGTCGGATCCGTAACGTTGAACCAGCGCCAACCCTCTCACGATATCCTTAACATCCTTACCGACCTCAGCCAGTCTCAACAACGCCTCCACGATATCACTGGCCTTGCCCTCACCGCCGCAGACCTCCCTGGCGCTCACGTAGCCCAGGATGGACGCCGTGGTGTCGAGGGTCCGGTGGCCCGAATGACGGTTTAGCCATTCCACCACCGTGCCCTCAAAGGCATCGGCGGCCAAATTGGTCAAGGAACGGGTGAGTACGATCTTAATGGTGGACGCCATGACCTTATCGGCTTCACTCCATGCCCTGACCTTGGCCATCTCCTCGTTGACCCAGGGCAATTTAGCCCCCGAGGCCTTGTTGATGGCCTGGACGGCCAAGAGGTATTTGCCCTGGCGGGCGTAAATTTCACATAATAATCTACCGGCATCCAGGGCCTCGGTGGCGTTCAGGGCCTCAGTTTGCACCGGTTTCCATAATTTGAGCGCTTGGTCTAAGGGTTCCTTGGTGGTTAATAATTTATGACCAAAGGGATCCTCATCCACGATGGCCTTGGTCTCTAATTGTTCCATCTCCCGTTTGAGTTCTTTGGATTTCTCCTTTTTGGCCTTCTTGGCCAATTTCTTACGTTCCTCGGCCGTCAACCCGTCGCTCTCCTTTGTCTCAACGGGCGGGTCATTCCGGTGGTCGTAAAGATGGAGATAAATATCAACCGCACCACTAGCGGCCTCCTTGTATTGCTTCAACCCATGAACCTTGTCTTCCCAATGAACCATATCCAAATAGGCCCGAATGGTGCCCTTTCTCGTACAGTAAAAGTGGAAATCAAACTGATCATCGTGGAACTCCTTGAAGATCTCCTGGATGGCCAAAAACCGTTTAAGCGCCATAGCCTGATTACCGGCCCGATCATAGGCGTCGGCCTGTTCCTTCAAGAACCAAAGTCCTTGCATGTCGTGTAAATCGGCCACACCCTTACCATCGTCATCGTTCTTAGTGAACAGACTCACGACTTCGGTGGCGGTATCGATATCACCGGCGCGGAGTAAATACTTGACGGTCTTGGTATTGATGAAACGATCCTGAAGGTCCAGGGCCCGCGCCTCTTGCATGGTGGCCGCGGCCAGTCCATAATCACCGGCCCGTTTGTAGATACGAGCCTTGGTCATGTAGAGTTCAACCAGGGTCGGGGTATGTTCGATGGCCTGGTTGATTAAATCCAACGCCTTGTCGAATCTCTTCACGTGCGAATTGAACTGAGCTAAAAAGTAAATAACCCAAAGTATAGTCGTAGGCGATGACGATGACGATGAAGATGAGTGTTCATTTTGTAGACCATTGTAGTAATCCGTGACCACGCGTTCGATGATGGCCGCCTTTTCACTGTCGGGCTTGAACAAATTCTTGACATTGACAAACGCCGAGGGCACGCCACGGACGAAAAAGCCCCGCAAGTACGCATCGACCACCTTGGCAAACTTATCACCGGTCAAGAACTGGAGTGAAATGGCCCGGGGCGCGTCGCTCTTGGGGTACATCTTGGATAGACGTTTGTACATGATAGCCCTGAGGTTGTCGTTATTCTGAATCTGTAGCGCGCGTTCGAGTTGGTAATAGTACTCACAGTACTCGGGGTTACGTTTAATCAAAATACGGTAAACGCGTTCGGCGTCCTTGAATCGACCTAATTCCAGTAAATACTTGGCGCGGGTCTCGTAAACCCAAAGGGTATCCAGGACATCATCTGCGATGAAATCCAAATGTTGCAACGCGCGTTCGATATCGCCGGATTCGTAGATGATTTGGTTTTTATAAAGCATCAATTCCGAATTCTCGGTATCGTCCCGCGGGAGCGGTTCCTTAAGGGCCTCTTCAAACATATTCAACGTGTTTTCCGCGGCCGCGAAATCGCGTCGGAGATGCTGGGCCAGGGCCAAGGCGGTCCAATTCTGTCTAAAGCCGGGCTGTTTGGTCAATAATTTACTACGCGAGGCCACCAGACCATCGAATCGGCGGTTTTGCATCTGCATCAGCGACAAATCGCGCACCACGTTCATGTTTTCCGGGTCCAATTGCAGCGCCTTGGCATAACACTTCTCGGCCTCCTCGTAGTTCTTGCCATTGCGGTGGAAGATCGAGCAGACGTGCCAGACCACATAAGAGGTCTCGTCATTGGCCATGCCCTGCTGGATCAGCGCCAGGCCCTCGTCGGCCTGCTTCTTGTCCATGGACGATATCACCAGCCCCTTGAGCGCCAGCGTCTCGCCGTGCGCCGGCCGACTCTTGAGGATCGCATTGGCGGTCTTGAGCGCCTTCTTGTAGTCCTTGTTCTCGTACGACTTGAGCAGCTCGCGGAAGCTCTCGGCATCCTTGGCCGTCAGCTGGCGATTGCGGGGGGTCGCGCTGTTGAACATCCTGTCGTTGTCCGTTGGTCGTTGTTCTGGCTGTGTTTTGGTCGACTCGCCCGCTGAGGTTTGGTTTCTCGCATCAGTCATCCGCGAGAAAATTTCAACCTCCCGGCAGATCCACCAATACGTCCCGCCAGAGCCACAGACACAAAACAGTCAGACTTGTTGCGGTCGGATGAGGATTTGCCCACGCCTGGTGAACTCCGTACTTTACGCGCCGAGAATTGCCTCGAGAATTGCCCCGAGAACTGCCGCGAGAACTGCCGCGAGAACTTGTTTGCCGCGGTTTGCCCCAGCTCGCTATATGTCTGACCACGCGAGGACCCCCGTGGCGGCCACTTCAGTGGCCACTGAAGTTTCTTCATCCACCTCTGGCTCGTCGATTTCCCTGTCTTCCGACGCCTCCACCGACTCCGAGTCGAGTAAACGCAAGATCCCCTTTGGCAAAAAGGCCAAGGCCAGCAAAGTGCGCCGTGACGCCGGCGGGTTTCGCATCAAGTCGCAACACGCCGCCGCGCTGGACGGCACCAAGGATGCCCCCTACCGTGACGGTGGATTAACGACGACGGCCACCATGGACGACGACGATACTCAGGGCGCTAAATACGTTATCGACGCCGACAACGGTCTGCGTCGCGTGCCCCCCTATTTCTTCACTCGGCTGACCTACTGCAAGATGAGATGGCGCGATCGTCAACTGCTGGACATCTTTGTCAACGAGTTCCGTAGCAAGGACGAGGCCTACTATCGGTACGCCATCGAGGCCGGACAGGTCCTGGTCAACGACCTTGCTGCCCAATGCGACACCGTCATTCGCGACGGCGATTTGATTAAACACCGGTCTCATATGCACGAGCCCGCCGTGACCTCACGCGAGATCAAGATCGTGCACGAGGATGATGAGCTCGTGGTCATTGATAAACCCTCGGGGATCGCGGTTCACCCGACGGGTCGCTACCGGTTCAACACGGTGGTGATGGTACTGAAGTACGAACGTAATCTGGTGGTCCACCCTTGTAATCGTTTAGACCGCCTGACGTCCGGGCTCATGTTTTTGGCCAAAAACTCCAAATCGGCCGAACGGTTGGGCGCCATGATCCGCGATCGCGAAGTCAAAAAGGAATACATCGCTCGCGTGATCGGTGAATTCCCCGTGGATGAGATCGTTTGTGAGGAACCGCTGAGTACGATTTCCCCCAAGGTGGCCCTCAATCGGGTGGATCGCGTCGCCGGTAAGGAGTCCAGGACGGTGTTTAATAGAATCAGTTTTGATGGCCAGACCTCCATCGTGAGATGTCAACCGCTCACGGGCCGTACGCATCAAATTCGGGTTCATCTGCAATACCTGGGCCATCCGATCGCTAATGATCCTATCTACTCTAACCCGCACATCTGGGGCCCCGAATTAGGTAAATCAGGTGCCGGTGATAACGATACCGTGACGGCCGCTTTGGACAAAATCGGCAAGACGGAAATCTCATCCAGTTATATCCATCCTAAGGTGGATCGCGGTGAGCGATTACTCGATGCCAAATGCGATGTCTGTTTGGCTGATCTGTACTCGGACGCCGGGCCTAACGATTTAGACCTCTGGTTACATGCCTTCAAGTACTCGGCGGCCGATGGATCATGGTCCTACGCGACCGAGTTGCCCGAGTGGGCCCTTGCGCCGAATAAGTCGTTTATGGAAAGCGCCCTGGTGGAGGCTCAGCGATGTCCACCCACCACTGAAGCGTTTGGCGTCGGCGCCCTATTGGTTCATAACGGTGCCATTCTATCCACGGGGTTCTCACGCGAATTGCCCGGGAATACTCACGCCGAGCAGTGTGCGCTGGAAAAGTATTATACCAAGACCGGGGTTCGCGACCAAGTACCGCCCGGTTCCGTGATCTTCACCACGATGGAACCCTGCTCGGAGCGACTTAGTGGTAATTTGCCGTGTGCGGATCGCATTATTGCCACGAGGGGCCTCAAGACCGTATTCGTTGGCGTCGTCGAGCCCGAGACCTTCATTGCCAAGAATATCGGACGACAAAAGCTGGCCGACGCCGGTATTCAGTATTTGCACATCCCCGGATACGAAGATAGATGTTTGGCCGCGGCCACCAACGGTCATGGATAAGTGGTTTATTTGTGCATTTGCGTATTTGTGTATTTGTGTGTATGTATGTGTGTGTATATATATATAGAATCTATATAATCTATATCTAATTATTAATAGCGTGTTCATGAGTCAACTTCTCGGCCCATCGCGGTTCTACGACCAACACCTCGGCCGATACGGTCTTGGTGCTTTCCTCATTGTCTAAACTCAGCACCTCCACCGAGCCCTCGACCCAGCATTTGCGGCCCTCGGACTTGGTGGTGTGCGACTTGATGACCACGAAGCTGCCGGCCTCGGTCGGGGCCAAGTACTTGACGTTCAAACTGGCCGTGACCCCGATCTTGTTGGGCAGCATGGCAAACCCGGTACGGCACAGGGCCTCGTCCAGCAACGTGGCCAGCAGACCACCGTGGATGATCCCGCGGTGTCCACAGAGCCGAGGCCCCAGATGGAAGAACACCAGGGTCTCCGACTGGCCCTCCTGGGCCACGAGTTCGGGCTTTAACCTCAGTGCGATCGGGGTGTTGGCCACCAAATCCTCGCCGGTCAGGACGCCGGACGAAAGGGAGAACTCCTTGATGGACTCCTCGACGTCGTAGGGATGTTCGATCACGTAGCGGTCGGTGGCCACGGCCTTCTGGTAGAAGGGCAGGCTCTTGATGGCGTGGTGTTGTTTGCTGTAGGTGGTTTCGCTGGTGGTCATTTCGTGGTGGTCGTGGTGGTACTTAGTGGTCATGGTGGGTGGTAGTTAAGGCCATTAAGTAGTAGTTAAGCCCGGTGGGAGGCCGAAAGTGGGGAAGATCATATACGAAAGGGCACGGATTACTCTATACAATTTATTACAAATACAACTACAAATATCCCTGTTTAACCAGACTGTACAAGTTAGTAAATGGCCCCGATAATAACGACAACAACAACAATAATAATACATACTCGTTGTACACCTTCTCGGACATCACATTGCCCTCGGCGTCCTCGACCTCCACGGCGTTCTCCTCTTGGCCCTCGGCCATTCGTTTGCGTCGCTGAATTTTCGCCCACACTGTTGTTGTTAGTAAAATAAATAAATAAAATAGAAGAAGAATACGCTTTAAACAAGTATACTTACGATCCTTGGCCTCTTGGATATTGGTCAAATCCTTAAACAGCGCCGAGGGCTCAATGCCCAGACATTTGAGTCCGTGGATATGTCTGGTTTCCAAAAAGTGCTTCTCAAAGGCCTTGCGACCCTTATACGCCGATCCACCGCATATCTCGCAGGTGAATTCGTGCCCGAGCCCATTGTACTTCCAAAGCCAGTAAGGGATGGGATTGCCGTCCCATCCTACGGGGAACTTGCGCGGGTTGTTGGACGCACTCAGCTCCGAGTCACTAGACGACTCGCCATCGCTGTCGTTGTCCGAATCACGAACGTATACTGTGGGTAATTGTTGTGATTCGAGTTCCAGCGTGCGTTCGCGTTCGGTCAGCGTTGAACGACGCTCGACGTCCGTTTTGGTGGACACGATGGTGGTGGTGAGTTGTTGGCATAATTGCGAAATACGGTGTTCTAGTAACGCTATCTTTTTTATAGTAGTTAGTGTAGATGATGTTTCTGTTTCTGATGTAGCTGGTGTTTTTGATGTTTCTGATGTTTCTGATGCCGCCGACACTGCCTTTAGATGCTTTCTACCCGTTAAATGGGCGTTATAAACCGTCAATTTAGCAAAGGCCTTGTTACAATACTCACAAAATGTACCCTCATCCTTCTGTTGTTGTCTTTGACTCTTTAATTCATCCGCCAACTTATTCCATTTCGTCGACCCTCTAGTCCATAACGATTCAAATTCTCGTTCAATGGCCAAGAAGGTAACCCCCCATTTATCCAGGGGTCTGGTTCTTTGTAAGAAATCGGTTATATAATTATCCAACTGGGTCAAATAGTCTATATACTTGTCATCACCTAATCGACTTTCGAGCGAACCCTGTACGAGTTCATCGGGGAAGTCTAATAGGGAAGTTAAATACTGAGTATAAGTCAACCGTTGCGTGGACGAGGGTAAATTAAGATAAAGGGCATGCAGGCGATGTAAATCCATATAATCACCATAACTCTCCTGGCCGGTGAAGACGGCATCTATATTGAGATCGCTAGCAAAGGTCGATACCGGGAGATTACTCGCCGGATGAAAGCGGGCGTCTTCATCCTCGTCGTCGTCATTAGGGTATTTCAATTCGTACAGCGCCTCCAGTGGGTTCTTATTGGACGCTGGCGTATATTTACGATAATACTCCCTCAGATCGTTGACTTTATTATCATAGGACTCCAATACGTCATCCAGGGTGGGTTTGCCGGTTGCGTCCAACGTGTCCAGCTCGCCCCGCCGGGACTCCACATCGTCCGAACCGGCCACCAGCTGGCCACTGACCACTTTGTACCGTTGCAGCAGCTGGGCCAGCTCGTGCTGGCCTAATATAGTCTCGCGTGGTGATTTCCGCCGTTTGGCCACCCCGCGCGACGCCAGCGGCGAATCCGGGCCTAGCGAGGCATAAGACGGCAAAAGCCAGGGGTTGCGGCCAATACGCTGGCTGACGGCGAGCTCGATGCGTTCCAGCTCCTCGAACGACGCTCTTTGGTGCTCAAAAAAGGACATTTGTGTATATAGAGATACCAATAGTGGGTGGTGGAGGCTTTGGTGGTATTTTGGCCTGGCCATCTTAGACGGGTTATGAGCCCGTGTGTCGCCCGCTGAGTCAGCGTGCTGGCGGTTACCGTCAGGGGCCGGTGTTGTACGCGTAATTCTGGGCACGGTTTCGCTTGGAATTTTTTCTTTTTAGGGCTTTGAATCGCATTTTTTCAGTATAAATTCAGAGGTTTTCCCGGTGTTTTCCCGTTCTTTTTCCTCAGGCCAAGGAGATTTTAGATCGGTAGTAAACATTGGTGTTGAATATCAGTGGATTTGAATACTGATGTTGAATATTCGATTTGGACATTGGACGTTTATCAACGTTGATAAACGTTGATGATCAAATCTTGTCTCGTAGATCAAACCCCAAAACAGTTGAAAATCAAAGATTCCAAGGAGGAAAAAACTTGCTTGCTGGCACCAGTCCGACGGGTTATTAAAATTAATAATTCCATCTGAGGTCAAAAATCGGCTACTGAGGTTTCTTTGATTCTTTGTTCTTTTCGGGTTGAGATTTACGAGACAATGTAGTTGAGGAAGGTTCTTTTCCATTCTTACGAGACAATATAAAAATACATTCTTTTCAATAATTTTATTCTTTAGATTACCTTTTCAACTGTAAATTACCTTTTCAACTGTAAATTACCTTTTTCAACTGTAAATTACCTTTTCAACTGTAGAAAGTTCAAATTTGGCTAAACTGTATATACTAAGCTGGGTGGCTCACAACCTGTCTAAGATAGTCTGTAGCCATTTCACTCTTTAGTACTCAATCCACTCACTACAATTCGAAACATTACATTATTCCATAATCAAGCCATCGCAAAATGGACCAATCGACCAAGACCCGTATTATGAACCATATGAACAAGGATCATTCGCTGAGCATCCTCGACTATCTGATCCACTACGGCAAAATCGCCTCCAAGGCCATTTTACAACCACCATCACTCGACAACGAAGGCGGCCCTCGAATGATCGACCTCAGTTACACCACCATGACCATCCAATACGATTCGCCGCGGGGTCCCGTGGCCCACGAGGCCATCATTGAATTAGACCCGCCGTTTGAGACCCCCGCGGGCGCCAGGGGCTCGTTGGTCCATATGGCGCAAACGGCGGCGCGGGCCCGTGGGTTTGCCCCCCATCGATTGACTAGATTCGCACCCCCGGCTGGGGTTATCGATTGGGTGACCATTGGACTCATGGGCTATCTCATGGGTGCGGTGCTGGCGCCGCGGTGGTTCATAAGACCGCTGGATGCCGTTGAGGGCGGTTGGTCGCCGTCGACTCCGTTGGATAATTGGGCCGGGGTGGTCCTGGCGGGTCTTTTGGCGCTTCATGTCTTGGAATTGGCCTTTATTGTGTGGCCCATTTTAATCAAGTACCGCGCCGAGGGATTGGTCAGGGCTAAATGGGTTGGTAGTACGTTGTTGATTGGCATCGGGGGTATTTTGCGTTTGCGAGACGTGATTAGATCAATGGAGTCTCATTAACGGTTACTTTACACTCATTAACGGTTACTTTACACTCATTAACGGTTACTTTACACTCATTAACGGTTACTTTACACTCATTAACGGTTACTTTACACTCATTAACGGTTACTTTACACTTGTTTAAACCATAAACATTCATTTAGATTACTGAAAATCCTATAATTCCTACAATTCTAAAAAAAAAAAAGCCAACCTAAATAAACGGATGAAATTGAATGAACTAGATAATCTAAAAATAAAAAAAAACGAACGCGATAATCAAGATAAACCCCATTTTTTTCTTCTTTTTTCTTTCTAACCCTTTTGAGTATCCCATCCCACGGGCTTAGGATAGTCTTGGGCATTGTAGTATTCCTTTGTACAAGAATAACCATCCCAGGCAAAGTTGTTGCTAGGATTACAAGTGCATCGGCCCTTGAGTCTAACCTTTTGCTCGGTAGGGCAATGGTCATAGGGCGGGTGATGGTAACCCACGTCCTCGAAATGATGAATTTGGCTTTTGTTTAAAAACAAGGCCGCGGCAATGGAATGAACGGGGGCATCGCCCCATCGTTCATAAAAGAAGCCACCGGAACGGTCCAGGTATTCAAAGTATTTCGTATAGGCCTCACTGCGCCAGAATTCCATATCGGCAATCTCGAAATTGGACCAAAAGTGACAAAGGTTATAGTCCCTACCGTTATCATTGGAGATGAATTTCATCAAGTTATTCGGGGCCAAATATTGCGGGTTTTCACTGGTGAAATTCTTGGTGGTCTCCCATAGGGTTTCAATGGTGGCATGGTATTCGTGAATACTGATGGTAAACCCGTAGGTCTTGTTTTCCTTTTGCATGAATTTGAATAGATCGTAGTCGATATCACAGAATAGCTTGGTATCGGGCTCCACACGCCAGTAGTAGCGGTACTCCAGCATGGCCGGATGACGCCAAAAGAAGCCACTTTCGAATCGACACATATGACGGTACGACAGGTTATCGCCGTAGATGATGCCCTTTTCGCCCATGGCCTTACGCGCGGCATCGGCGCGCGGTTGGTCAATGAAATCCGGGTACCCCCACATGGATTTGGGGATGACGGCGTATTTGGTGGTACCGGACACCAGCGCGGTGGTCACCCGCTTGAACTCGTCCGAGAACTCCTCGTCGTTGAGAAACACCCAGTCGTACTTGAACTTGTGGTTGAATCTGTCCTCGACGGACTGGATGGACGGGATGAGCGAGTAAAGATCGCGGTTACGGGCCAGGGTGACAAACGTGGCATTGGCGCGGTCGTAGGGGATGCCCACGAGATCGGCCACGGCCTTGCCCGCGACGGTGCCAGCGCCAGCGACAGCGCCCGCGACCGCGGGCGCACCGCCCACGGCGACGGCACCGCCTTTACGGGCGGTGTCCACGCCCTTGAGCGTCTGGGCCTCCGAATTGGACAGCGGGTTGTTGGTGGTGGCGTCGCCGACCAGGGCGCCCGCGACAGCGCCCGGCTTGCCCGCGGGCGGCTTGAAGTCGTTGGTGATGAACTGGGTGTCGTCGTTGGTGACCCGCGCGAGCTTGAACAGCATCAGCACGCACAGCGCGGCCATGGTGAGCAGGACGGCCTTGTTGAGTCGTAGCATGGCGGTGGGCGTGGTTGGTGATAGTGAAAAAGGAGGAAGAGGAGGCGTGGCCGCGATAAGGCCACGGTGGAGACCGCCCGCTGGGACGACACGGCGGCGACGGCGCTGCGAAGGGCCAGAGGGGCCAAACGGGGCCCAGAGGGGCCACCACGCCCGCCCTGGCCACGCTCGCCGTCGCCACCGCGGGCCTCAGGCGATCGCCGGCAGCTGGGCTCGCTAGACGGGTGCCAGGGCTCGCCAACGGTGCCCGCGACGATGTGAATGGGCCCGCGACCGGGGTGGTGGCCGGGTGTGCTGAGATATCCCGCCTGAGTGGCGGCCCCGCGGGCGGCCATCGCCACCACCACCGCCAACGGCAGCGCCAACGACAGCACCGTCACTCTTGTTACATACCGCGACAACAACCACGACAAATGATCATCACGCGACGGGTTTCGCGCGTGCTAATTGCGGTGGCCGTGGTGGCCGTGCTGGTGCTGGCCATGTCGGTGCTCTCGCCCGCGTCCCAGGTGCCATCGTCGTCCAATATACCGTCGTCGTCCAATATCGTGGGATGGCTGGCCGGGTTCACCAAGACAGGAACGAGCTCCAAGCAAGCGGCCTCGTTGGCCTCGTTGGCCTTCTACGCCGACCTCTTCACGCTGTTTGACCGCTACCGGCCCAGCGTGGCGGCCCTGGCCAACTATACGGACGACAAACGGGCCCAGTCCGTCGGGTGGGATAAGGTGCCCACGACCCCGCTGACCGACGACAATCTGGGCCAGTATTTGCAGGTCTCCAAGGACGACCTCTTTGAGCTCAACCGGTGCCACCGCGGCGTGGTGGACCATCTGCCGGCGGCGTACCCGGCGCATCTTTACAAGGGCGACGGCGTGGTCATTGTGGCCGGGGGCAAGTTCATGCCCATGGCCATTGCCTCGGTCAAGGTCCTGCGCGAGACCGGGTCGCAATTGCCCGTGGAGATCTTTCTGGCCAACGAGGCCGAGTACGAGGTGGAGATTTGCGAGACCATCCTGCCCCGGTTGAACGCCAAGTGTGTGCTCTTGCCCGAGGCCATCGGCGAGGAGGCCCTGGACAAGTTCCCGCTGAAACGGTACCAGTTCAAGGCCCTATCGCTGCTGGCCAGTTCGTTTGAGAATGTACTCTTGATGGACGCCGATAACTATATACTGAAAAAGCCCGAATTCATCTTCAGCCAGGAGCCCTTTGCGTCCAAGGGCTATATCTTCTGGCCCGATTACTGGCGACGCGCCACCTCGCCGCATTATTATCAAGTCGCCGGCGTGCAATTAGGCCCCCGGGTTCGATTCGGCGATCCTAGTGATTTGGCCAAGGATACGCCGCCGACCGCTGACCTCCAGCACGCCATCCCGGACCCGAGTTGTGAATCGGGCCAATTGCTGGTGTCCAAACGGTCCCACTATAGGGCCCTCATGTTGTCGGTTTACTATAATCTCTTTGGCCCCGATATCTACTACCCGTTATTCTCACAGGGCTCGTCCGGCGAGGGCGACAAGGAGACCTTCATCGCCGGCCCCGTGTTTTTCCAAGAACCCTTTTATCAAGTATCCGAATTCATTTGGACCCTGGGCTATTCGGATTCCGACGGCTTCCACGGCACGGCCATGAGTCAGTTCGACCCCGTGGAGGACTACGAGTACATTGTGACCAAGACGCGATCCAAACCGCCCACGCCCCTGTTTGTCCATAATCATATGCCCAAACTGAACCCGCCGCAGAATATCAAGGATGGCGATTTCTTTAATAAGGACGGCGAAAGGGTGAGAATCCTGGGTAATCGCGACGGCATCAGGGATAAAATACCCTTTGATTTGGAGCTGAAAATGTGGCAGGCCGCCAAGTCCATGGTGTGTGAAATGAATACCATCCCCGTGGCCTGGTCCGAGGGGAACGAAAATATGGAAGAGGTTTGCAAGGAGGTGAATAAACAGGTCAGGTTTTTAGTAGAATCTGGCTAAGTAAGGGGGGGATCCTCATACCCTCTTTCTTTCTTTCTTTTTTATCGGTCCATATATATAAAAGTTTGTCTTTTTTTTTTCTTTGTTTATTCTATAAAATATACCAAAGTATTTCATTGGCCATCTACTCATGGGCTAACTAAATTAATCTACTCATGGGCTAACTAAATTAATCTACTTCATTGTATTCATCTTAATCGCCTCAGACTCATTGGGTCGCTGCGACAAGGGAATGAAATCATTCGCTTTGGCCGGTACGGGTCTTCCGTATAAATAAGTAGCATAGATAACCATTATACTACCCATGATGAAGCCAAGGGAAACGTGGAAATTGAAGAAAATCATCGAGGCAATACAGGAGATAATAATGGAGATTGAGGTGGCAAAATTCTTGACAATATTATCGGCGTATTTAACACATAGGGCCACCACAATACCACCAAACGCCTGGAGGAAGATAGCGGACCATACCACGCCATTATACCCGTTAAAGAACCCCTTTTCGAGAATGGTCTGACGATCGTAGATACCACAGCCAATCAAGGCCGCCGGGAAGAGGGAAAAGAAGGAAAGTTGGATGTTTCTGATCCACAAGGTGGTGGAGTTCCCCTTTAGGACCTTTTCGAAATAGACCCCGGCGAGTCCCGAGAGCGAGCAGGCGGTGAGCACGGCGATCATGCCAACGGAATTATTCATCTCATGAGCCGCCGAATGACCCGCGGCGGCCAACATACGAGAGTGTAATTTAGTCGCGGGCTTATCATCACCGCCACTAAAGAGATTCCAAAGATCGTCCAGCGCACTCGGGGGGATTTGAACAATACCAATACCCAAGGTCAGAATGACCAAACTAACCCACTGGTGTTTCCATAGCTTACGTCTAAGGAGGACGACCGAGAAAAGCGCGGTGGTGATGATCTTTAATTGATAAGTGACCTGAAACGTGGCCGCATCAAGGTTAGCCACGGCCACGTACTGGAGCGAGTTTTGCAGCGTGTACAAGCCGGCCGGGATGGCCAGTTTCCAACAGTCCGGCGAGAAAACCTGTCGCATGACCGTGGAAACGCTACCGTGGGCATCGTAGGTGGACATGACCAAACAGAGACCTAACTTGATGAGCTCGTTGAGCAAAACGGCCGTCGAGGCCAGGTACCGCGACGTCGGGCCGGGCCCCGCCGTGGGCATCACCCGCGAATAGTGCATCACCAGAATCAGCGACGAGTTCTGCACGGTCAGCGTGACCAGCGAGATGTATTTCATGGAGATCCCCCATATTTTGGGCGTGTTGTCCGTCATTTTCGCCAGCAATTATGGTCACCAAGTGTGCTGTCGAGTCTGGGGGGGGTAAAAGGGGTGAATCTAAAAGGTGAGGTGGACGTTTTGGGTTTTCGAGGTTGGGAACGCAGCGTGTGGCTTTTTGTGTCTGTGTGCATTTGTACATTATACGATTTGATGTGTGTATATATCTATATATATTATTTAAACTAAATTGGCCAGCTTGTTCCATATCGTCTTGTTGACCACGGTCGCTTCCGTGTCGGCCCGGCTCACGGCATCGGCCACACTGGCCTGGTCCACGTCCTTACGACGGCCGGCCGTCAGGTCCACTTCGTGCAATTGCACCCATTTGGTCTTGTAAACCACCTTGTAGCCCACAAACAAGATAACAAATACCGGTAGCAGGATATAGGCGTCCACGAAATTACCGGCGTCGAACGGCGCCAGCGTGGTCCAGCCCTGAACGATGGCTAAAAAGACGTTGGCGACGAATCCGAAATAGGCACTGTAGGGGTAAAACAGCGAGACAAAGGGTAGGTCTTCCACCGTGTGGCCCTGTTGTTTCCAAGCCCGTCGGAATCTCAAATGAATAAAGGAAATCGAACCCCAGACGATAAACGTGGATACGCCGGATAAGTTAACGATATACTGATAAGCGGCGCCGGCGCCTGTACTGATATTCATCAACGATAGCGCGCCAAAGAGGTTGGTGAAAACAATGGCCGGAATGGGTACACCGGTCTTACTAGTCCAGCCCAAAAACTTGGGCGCCATCTTATCCTGAGCCATAAACATTACCGTACGTGAACCAACATAGATACTACTGTTAACCGCGGAAAGACAAGTGACGAGAATGAAGGCGTTAATTAAATGAACCCCATTAGCCCAACCGGCATTGGCCAGGGCGATGGTCATGGGGGATTTTAATGATTTGGATCCGGCCGAGATCAAGCCGGCGGAATTGAAGGGTACCGTCATACCAAAGAATAAGGCTGAACCCATATAGATGATAAGGATACGCCAAAAGACTTGTCTGATGGCCGTTGGAACTGCCTTGGAGGGGTTTTTAGTCTCAGAGGCCGCGATGGCCACGGATTCACAACCGGCGTAAAAGGTTGAACAAAAGACAAATACCGAGGCCACGCCACGGAATCCATCAGCGAAGGCACCTGGATTATGCCAATATTGGAATCCAACGGCCGAGGTTTGTCCAATGACGCCACCGGCCGCATACACAATGGCAAAGATGAAAAAGGTCAAAAGACCAATGATTTTAATTAGGGCGATCCAGAATTCAGCCTCGCCAAAGGCCTCCACACCTAATAATTGGAAGCCCAAGAAGAAGAACCAAAATAAGAGGAAATAACCCCAAATGGGTACTTTATCGCTCCAAAAGGTTAAAATGGACGCCAGAGTATTATATTCGTTAGCCAACACGGCGATCCAAATGATGAAATAGTTCCAACCCACGGCGAACCCCAGGCCGCGATCACCGAACCTTGAGGCTAATTGGACAAAGGCACCCCCGGTGGGGTACAGTGTAGTTAATTCGCCCAGGGATTGCATTACACTAAACGCAATAATACCCGTAACGGCGAATCCGATAATGAGCGAGGCCGGGCCCCCCGAGGCCAAAGCGCCGCCGGAGCCCACGAGGAGACCAGGACCGATGATGCCCGCGAGGGCCAACATGGACAAATGCCGGGTCTTGAGGCCTCGTTTGACGCCCGAGTTGGGGTCCATGATCTCGCCTAAATTGTCGGAGTGTATGGTGGACACATCGTCGTCCTTGATCGAGCTGATGTCCCTGACCGAGCTGCTGTCGTCTTTTTGTATCGTCATGTTGTACAATGAGGGTTAGCGACAGAATGGATTACAGGCTACGGCGACGAGCGGATGGGCCGTATATATATATATATGTATAACATCTTCTAAAGTGCAGATTTATCCGGACGCGACAGATCCAGCGATGGATCGATTATGTCGCAATCGTGGGGCTGCCGCCGTGTCTTTGGCGTTGGTGTTGGCAGCCACAACAGTGGATGTTGTCATTCCCTCCAGGAGATGGCCATTCGCAGACACCGTACAGCCTACGACGTCCCCAGTCCACGAGATTTACCAAGTTCTGCCAAATCTACTAAATACGAAATCGACTCAATCTACCCAATCTACTCCATCCACCCCGTCCACCAGATCCCCCAGATCCCCCAGATCCGCCCCAGCCCACGCTCCATGACGTCAAGCGGGCCCTGAACGGCCAGAGAGACGCACCGTCAGCGGGCTGCCTCTGGAGTGTCGTCTCAGATCCCGTTGAGCCCCCCACGCGGTCGCTTGGCGATGGCCACGCTGCTATGGCCATATTCTCGCGGTTCCCCGGCTGCTGTCTAAGGGCTTGTTCTATATTTGCCATCGCGTAGCCCATATCGTTATTCCGCAACTGTCCTAGCTCAATAATTCCTCGGGGAACCCATCCCGCGGGCCGTGGCCTGCGGACAACTGTGGAAATATGTGACGTCACTTGGTGATGCGTTGGCGTGACAACGTGATGACGTTAAGTCCCGCGGATCGCTTATGTAATGCATCTGGTTTTTCGTTTTTCGTTTTTTTCGTTTTCTCTCTCGTTTTTTCGTTTTTTCTCTGGTTTTTTCGTTTTTTTCGGTTTTTCTCATCTTCATTTTTTCTTTTTTCTCTCTCTTTTCCTCTTTTTTTTCTCTTTTTCCTCTTTTTTTTCACTTTTTCACTTTCTCACCTTATGCTCGTAGCCCATTTGGTTCATATCTGCCGTCGCTCATCTCAGCCTTGTGCGGTTCGCGCCGTCTTTGGTCTGCGGTATCAATAAGGTCCTTTGGTCTTACTCACAATTGCTTCGTTGTAGCTGGCTGCCTTTATTTTAAATTCCTACACCTGTAAAAATATATAGTACCTATACAGGTTGAAATAATAATAGTCATTGACATTGTGAATAACTACCATCATGCCGCTTGCCCATATCATAACTACGAATATAAAAAAAGTCCTTTCGAGGCTAGAATAGGGTGCAACACGGAGACATTGGATACAATACATAAACTCAATTCACTGAGGAGAGACCAGAGTGTTGCCTGTAGATCAAAATTCTTCTCACTCTATCATAACCTCTCCGTCTTCAGGAATCGTTTGTGTAGTGCAGCTGGTTATCACTAAAGATTTTGATTTCCTCAACCCCGGTTTGAATCCGGACAAGACCTATAAGGATTCGTGGTCAAGTTGGTTAATCGCAAGATCGAGCGTTCGGCCCTCTTTGAGGTCGATGGGTTTTCGTTACCAGCATCTTCTCATGTATTCATTTTTAATAAGTTGGAAATTGTCTTTTTTTACAAATTATATGATGGCTTGCATCCTTTTGGCGAGAATCTTTGTGGATCATCTCGTAAAGGGGAACTTTAAGGTACAAGCTGTGGTCTTTATTTCTGTCTACTAGAAGCCTTCTCTTGTTATAAACCGTATACTTATTTATTTATTTATTTATTTATTTATTTTGGTTTTGACCCACCATTCCTCATCGGTGAGCTTTTTTAGGCCCAGAAATTGCAAGCTTTCCGTTAAGGGATGCCATTTCCATTTAGGAATACATAACCCCATACAAAGTGAATATTAGAATTAAACTTCAGTAGCCTAGTGCGGGCGGAAGTAATCCAGTAGATTAGGCTTCAGTTTGGTGGGGTTTTGATGAAGTTCGATGAGGAAAGTGAAAAGCGTTTTTTTTATAGAATATACCCCTTTTTTGGGCCTGCCATATCCTACATACAACATAACTTTTGTCTGCGGCCATATCCACTGGAAAGCACGATTTCCCGTCCGATCAATCATAGTTAAGCCAGTGAGAGCCTTCATAAGTACTACGGTGGGAGACCACGTGGGAACATAAGGTGCTGCAGT
>JAKTWC010000090.1:0-54404 GCA_030560865.1 Nadsonia starkeyi-henricii
TACTTTTACTTTTATATTTAACCACTTTTGCTTCTTTTATTATTAATCGTTTCCATTCTTGAAGCATCAGTTTTTTTGGCGGGGTTTCACCAAATCTTCTTCTGCCTCGACTTTTCCATAAGAAATGGACGAAGAATAATCGTTGTTGGTAATCTTTTATGTTTTTAATAGGTGACAGTATGAGTTGATTGATAGATTGATAAGGAATTATTGGTAATAGCGAACACATGAATATAGCGATTTCACAATGTATTAGAATATGTTCGTTTCCTGGGGGTTCCTGGGGTTTTCAATACCAGTCGTTAAATCCAAGACTGGTTGACTTTTAAGAAATTGGGCGTCTGGTGTAGTTGGTTATCACATGCGCTTAGCATGCGCGAGGTCCCCGGTTCGATTCCGGTGTCGTCCATATTTTTGACTTTTTTTAGTGATACTCTCACTCTTCTCTATTTAATTTCAAGTAATTGGCTATGAAATTTAATAGACTGGTAAAATTTACTCCAATAGGGCTTACTACAGTTCTAACTGGCCACGCGAATCCTCAAATAGAATGCATCCTGGAACACTGACATCACCACGGGAGTAAAAGAGCTGAATATGGCAGTTCCTCTTTGACTTGCAGTGTTTTTTAGTGCTCTACAGTAAAAGAAGTTTTGTAGAAAAGTTTTTAGAAACGTTTGCCTTTATAAACTGTGCTAATACCGCCAAACCCACTTAACAAACCAGCTTAGAATTATGCTTAATATACATTACCGTGAAAACTTGTTTTACGGGAATTTACCAGAAGGGCTGAGAATAAATAGTGATAAATCTATTGCGTTCTATAAAACAATAAAAATTTATATATATAGAGAATATATCTATTGCAAATATAGACATTACTTTAGCGATAATTCCTTTAATTAGGGACGCGATTGTGTAATTTATGGAAATATCCATGCTTTCTAGCCGCACTGTCGATGACGTTGTTACAAAGGCTAAAAAAGAAGTTAGTAATTGATACTCATAAAGACTGAAACTAAAAAAAACAAAAAAACAAAAAACATACCCCTTGAAAATATTAATAGCGAAATATTGTTCTTGACCAGGCACTGATTCAAGACGGGACTTATTGGCAATTTTCAAAACCCAACAAGCAGCATTGATAAGATGTTTGAATAAACCTGATAACCGTTGAAAATTAATCATGCGTTTAGCCGAACTCTTCTTGAGTGTTACCATTATCTTCCAAACGACATTAGTGAAAATACCGGTAAAATTTTCAATAACCGAGGCCAGCGTATTTGACGACAGAGATACTAAACTGTACGCCATTCGTCTTCTTAGTAAAGCAATTGATTTAGACTCCAAACGTGACAGCGAGACAACATGTGAAAACCCCGACATTGGCACCGAATTATCCCCCAGAATCTTTATAACGTCCAGCGAGTCGGTGGAAACGTGTACGCCCACAAAGGGGAAATAACGCGCCACCTTACCCCCGACCTTGCCCGATTTACCCACACAGGGAATAACCTTATCATCAATCTGGGTTTCAAAATTAACAAGACTCTTCTTTAAGTTGATGGTCACGCCGAACTTTTCGTACCCGTGATGCATATTCAACAGAAATTTCTGCGCCATGCCTTGATCAGTGGTGATTAACAGGAAATCATCAATATATCTGAATAGTTGTGTACAATGTGGCACAGTGGCGGAGGGAGAAGAAGAGTCTGAATTTTTCTGATGATGTAAAAATCCCAGCTTTTCCCGTTCGAGCTCTTCGTAAACAATGTTACAAATGGCCGCAGACAAAACCGAGCCTTGGGGTACACCTTCCGTTTGTTGAAAGGTATCATCACCAATCTGAACTAAATTAGTAAACAGATGATCATGAATAAGCGATACCACACGGGTTCGTGATTCGTAATGCCCACTTGCCTGATCGATAACCAAGCGATTACTTTTAGATTTAAACTCAGAATCAAGCGCCGCTAAGGCATTGATATTTTCGGTAGCCGGTCGCGCTAGCCGGCGCCGTTTGGCATAGTTCTTTGATTTACCCACACGCACTTCACGGAAATTCTGAACGCTATACTCTGATTCCTGAACCATATCCGTCAATAGCTTTTCAGCCAGGGTGGGCGGGATACGATCATAGCATGCCTCAACATCCACCTTGACGAAATAAAGGGGCCGTGGTTTATTCATATCCTGGGATTGATTGAACGCCTTTAATTTGGCCTTGAATTCCCGCAACCGAGTGAAGAAATGGTGAACGGAATCAATCGAAGACGTCAGTTTATTTTGTTTAAGCATCTCAGCCTGTTTTCGGGCCTTTTCAAATCGAATGACTTCATAAACGTTCTCCAATTGTTTATTGGTACTGGGACTTCGGATGATATTATAGTGGTTTCTTGAGGAGACCACTACCCTCACTTGAGCCTTACCGGAGCAAACAATATTTCTGAACCCGGATTTCTTGGGGATAAAGCGGAAATCGGATACACCCAACCTGGAGATTGGACGCCAAGACCGTGCTTTAATCGCGTATCGACTGGCCAACTTGGGATCAGGGGATGTAAGTTTAGTAAATGGTCCAAATTTAGGGCCCTTGATGACATTACTGATTAAAGTGGCCCATACATCTTGTCGAAAGTAGGATACCTTCATGATCTCAGAAGTGGTTTCAGTGACGTAAAAATGATGACGAATCACCGAAACTAAAAAGTAATTAAATAGCCAAAATGTTAACTCGGATAATAGTGATCTTGCTTTATGAGATTCCGGTAGGGAAAAGCGAATATTCTCGGCGTCAACACTTTGATTATTTGACGTGGTTCTCGCAAATAGCCAGGGGATTTGTTTGATCTTAACCTTATCTAAAATCTGAGATATTGTAAGATATTCCGACCTTTCCAGGGCTATAAACTTGTCAACACTCTGAAGTATTAAATTAAAGTTATCTTGTGTGCCATAGATTTCTAACGGGATCACTTGGGTGAAAATAGCCCGACAAAATCTGACAACATTATTACTCGACGTTCGAAAGAGCAGAGGACTACCAACACCTAGGGTATCTATATCCTCGCGAGCCGGACAAGTATTATCCAACAATATATTATACCGACATTTGCTATGGTTGTATTTGAGCTTCTCACACAAGTCATAAATTCTTCCATTAAGCCGTTTTGGCAGACGCCTCTGCGACAACAGACTCTTACGTTGATTGGGCGAGGACCCTAAGCCGAGTTTGCATTCACCTGGAAACATATGGAAGATAAGAACTTTGGTGATCGAAGCTGATGGGGGTGATATAGGTCGGAATAGCGTATAGAGGGGTCTGAGACCGAATGCGACTTTACGTGATAGAACATCCGTGGGTTTGAAATAAAGAATGTAACGTTTCAGAATAATTGAATTTTTAAGATTCTTCAGACTTTTGAAATTATTAACCGAGGACGGTATAGGATTGGGCGTCAGACTACCCCCCTCGATGCCCTTGCTTTTGCGATACATGATAGATTCAAACGAGGAACCAGATAATTGCGCATAGGCCCCGGCGTCACCCACGGGTCGGAACACATTAGATTCCAACAGAATAAACAAAAATTCGTGATTGCCAATACACTCTCGGACGGTGTTCCATACATCACTGTTAAACCATTCAATCGCCGCATTGATAAAGTTGTAGGAATGTGGATGATGAGGGTCGGCTACGGCCATATCGGCCGTATCAGTATTATAACCAAAGGTCAGGATATTCCTTTTAGACCAATGGCGATTAGAACCGGCCATTTGGCCATAAGAGCCATTTAATAGAGATATAGCATAATATATGACTTGCGAATGCGTTCGGAATTGCCCTTCTTCTTCTACTACGATTTGGTAACATGCCATCGCGCGTTGTCGGTTCTTGGCGAGATTGATATCATTAATACCTAGTACGGTGTTGGTTAAGAGATCAAGGAGCGCGGGATCATTTTCAGAACAAGCCAGTAAATAATCGTAACCAGCTAAATTAAAAGTTTCAAGATAATTCACCAAGGGTTGGAGATATTCATAGTATTCCGTCAATTGACCAAACAGTATGCTATCTTGAATCATCTCTATGAAGGCATTTCAACGCAAAATTCTCGGGAATTTTTTTTAGTTCAAACGATTATTCAATAAAGTATATTAATAAAACGCGTCTGAAATACTTTTATATTCACGCCTTTCGTCCCGTTTGAGTTAATTATTGATTCAGAATTTACTAATTAAGCCCTTAATTTGGAGATCTCTGGGCCAGATGGTGAAGATGGAATTACCCGGATGTGAACATCCCAAGCTTTTGATTTTCTAAATGTCCATTTATCGGTAGTTTGGTTTGTATAACGCGATCGACGCGATACTATAATATATTTATCTATTAATTATCAACCGCAAAATGGATCCTAGTAGATTATATTCGGCCCAGGCGATGAGTACATCGTTTGCGTCTCGTTTGAGAAATGATAATACAACTTTATTTATTTCCACAACACCCGTAACCCGAACGGCCAAGCGCGCCGCGGCAGCCCATACCATTAGTTACACTGAGGTTGACGAAGATTTCGATGAAGATTTCGACGGTGATACCGATACCAATGGATTCCGTCTATCTAGTGCTGGTGTTGGTAACGTTAGTAGATATAATGGTGCGCGTAGCATGGGCGGATACGAACGTAAGATGGCTAGTAAGACAAGGCATTTAATGTTGAATGAAGATCAAGCTAAGGTTGTCGCTGATACTGAAGAAGTTTTGATCCCTATTAGAATTAATTTAGAATACGAAACTTATCGTTTGACGGATTTTATGATGTGGAATTTATCCGAGGAATACCTTACACCCGAACACTTTGCTGAAATCACTTGTACTGATTTAGGGTTACCCAATAACTATATATCACAAATTGCCAATGCGATCAAGACGCAAGTGGCCGAATACACGGAAATCGCTGGTTATTCTTTACCGGCCGAATCCGGAATTCATGCCATTATTAATCTTAGTGTGAACTTGGATAAAAATTTATACGAAGATAAGTTTGAATGGGATTTAACGGGGACCGATATGACACCTGAAATGTTTGCTAAGACTGTCACAGCCGATTTAGGTCTAGTAGGTGAATTTTATCCTGCTATTGCCCATGCCTTACATGAAAGTATCCTCAAGATGAAGAAGGAAGCCCTAGAGGGACATTTACCACAGGAGGTGGATAATCAAGCCGCATTCGGAGCAGAAGCCGGTTGGAGAGTGGATCAAGAGAATTTAGGCGAAGAATGGGCGCCTACAGTAGAAGTATTATCACAAGAAGAGATTGAAAAGAGAGAGATCGAAAGAGAAAGAAATATTCGTAGACTGAAACGTGAATCCGCTAGAATGGGTGAAACCATTACCGATATCGGTGGGCTATTCAGTAGAAAGAGACGGCGATTCATGTCGGACGGTAGTCCCTCGCCATCTATCTGGTAAGATAATAATAATATATAATTGCATATATCTGAACTACGTAAACTGATTCTTGTGATCAAATAATATCTAAATCACGTTTAATACGCCATACGGCTGCAGTTCTATTGTTTTCATTATAAGGATCAAAATAACATTTTATATCAAAACATACAGTTACTTTAGATTATTTAGCATATTTTGATAACGATTTAAATGATGTTTGTGTTTCTGCGTGAATTTCGAAGATTATATACAACGCCTAAATGTTCTTTATACTGAATTAGATATATTATATTAGGATCAATCACTGAAAATGTTTTTATGGAATACTGTAATTAATTCTAATATCCGAATAATTTTTAATTTCTCGAATATCTTCTATAAAATATTAAGGGTATATAATACAAACATTACCATTTGCTTTAGTTATTACATCTTCTATTGATGTTAAGTTCGAACCAGGCCATATGTAATTAGAACACTGAACTATACAATCTTTTAAATATTTTGGTAGTGAAAACATCAAAAATACCACAATTAATACTATTAGGAATTTTAAATCCTCATTGCAATACTGAACATGGTTAAAATATAATACTGTTACTTTAAAAGTAGTATAATTGTTAGCATTTTCTTCAAATATATTTTCATAGCCGTAAATTCGATTAATAATACTATTTTGCATCATATATTTCTCTCTAAACAAATTATTAACACAATTCTCAAAATTATAAATATCAAGATATACTGATCTAGTTAAAACACATAATTTAGATATTTTATCTTTTAACTGTAAAATAGTTCTTTTCTAAATTCATATATTTTACTACCATCAGTGATTGTAGGATGAATTTCAATATTTTTAAATTCACATGATTCTTCAAACCCTATAGATACTGATTTATAGCATTTGTAAGCTCGCAAACCCTTTTCTAAATCAATACGTTGTGTTGATTTACGAGACAATAGCTCTTGTCCTATAGCCAATTTGTTTTCTGGTTTTAGCTTCTTCTAAATTATCTTTCTGCCATTGTTTATCTAATTCTAAACGTCTACCTTCAACTAACATTTCTTTAACATAATTAGGTAAATTATAATAAACATTAGAGACTAATTTATCTTTGATTAAAATTTTAGCCTGTTGTAAATTATCGTCGTATTCCATTATTAATATCAAAATCAATTTTCAAATAAAATTAGTTTTTTCAAAATGGTTTTTTTAAATATTTATTTTGATTTCATAACTGATTTAAATATAAAATAAGGTATATCTAAATGTTCTAATCTACATATATTTAATGGTCCACACGGTCTTATCTCTGTTTCGAATAACAAACCGAAATTATCTACATCAAATAGAGTATCATAATTTAATAAAATACAATTGCCATTAGTACTTTCTTTAAAAAAGTATTTATCTCTGGTACGAGGATATTGTAATGAACGTTCGTCAAAATCATTAAAATCATATAACTTTTTTCTACTTTTATCCACTTCAGCATATAGCATAAAAAGATAAAACTGTTTATTTTTTCGTTCTTGATGTTGAATAATCTCTGTACGATTAAGTAGTTTAGCACACCTGTATAAGGATAATTCAGGTTCCACATCACATTTAAAATAAATGTCAGTCCAATTCATCAATATGGATACCAATGCTACTGGATATTGCATTTTTGCTTTATTTGTGTCTAATAAAGTAACACAAGTATCTTTATTAGGGATTGAAGGATACCAAATATAAAATGGTTCATATTTTTCAATAAGATCAGGACGCACGATATTGCTCATAATAAGTCGAGAAGTTATACATTGTAAAACACTTTTAGATAACACCATCTTAGAATTCAATAAATATTCAGCAAAAGGTAAACTATAAATAGCACCACGGCATAGGGCTAAATTTAAAAAATCAAGATCCTCAATACCATATTTTTCCAGATGTGGATATTTATCATCCCACATATTATTTGCGTCTGATACATGAAGATCAGATGCATAATATAAATCATGTAATTCATCATATATATTATATGTTTCAGCTAATTCAGAATTAGCATCATAAAGTTCATCAAACTGACTTATATTGGCGTTATAAGCAGATAAAATTAACTTTAACAGCATTATAATGAAAAAAGGTATTTAAATCAGTTATAAAATTAGTAGGAAAAAAACAATCAGTCTGATCTTATAACTGATTTAAATATAAAATAGGGAATAAATAAACCACTGCCAGGGATACTTGGCGTTTAGCCCCGAGGGTGGGAGCGATGACATAACAAGAGTCACAGCAGCGCACAAATGTGCTGAACCGATGCCAAAGCGATTATAATCACCGGTGGTTATGATTACATCATCTGCTACGGACATTTATATACAAGGATAATTCAGGTTCTACATCACATTTAAAATAAATGTCAGTCCAATTCATTAATATGGATACCAATGCTACTGGATATCGCATTTTTGCTTTATTTGTGTCTAATAAAGTAACACAAGTATCTTTATCAGGAATTGAAGGGTACCAGATATAAAATTAACTTTAACATAATAGAAACTTTATAAGAGAAAATTTCTTTCTAATACCATAAGCAGTAAACCAAATACTATTGATTGTGTATATATATATATATAGTGATTTACAAGTTCAGAATTGAATATATCAAGACTGTTTTCGTTGTGGTCGTCATCGGGGAATAATAAGGCGTGATTAGTAAGCGTGGTCCAATGCAAGAGGCTCATTTCTGGATGGGAAACAAAATAAATCCTCTGGGGGTGAGATAAGGGTGCGAGAAGTGGCAATGGATCAGATATAATATAACGAGTATGTTGGCGCACTTGTACTCCTGATCATCTGATCGCTAATTCCCCTGGAAGATCATAATTATACCCGAGGAGAGTATCAGAGTGGGGCTGGCAATCCTTGATAGATGATTCGCACATTTCACGGGGTGGTTATCCGATATCGGCATACAATTATCAGATACCAGCGTATAATTATCCGCTATCAGCATATCGTCCCCAGAAATCCCCCGAAATAGCAGCCCCAGAGGGCACCGGGACACACGGTGGCCGGCAGAGTGTGGCGGACAGCGTGTGGCCGATGGAACGTCACATTCCGCCAGCACGGCATCGGCGTGGCTCAGGGCCTGGGGGTGGCTTTTGCTGGGAGCTGGCGTCGCTGGGATAGCCTGATAAGCGATAGAGAACCCGCGAGGGAGATAGAGGTGAGCGACACACTAATAAACATAGAAGCGAGCCCAACGCCTTCTTCGCTGGAATCCGTTCGAACTGTATCGCGCCATCTATTTATGGCACAGTCCTGGAACCCTAGCCGTTATCCTCCTTGCAGCCCTTATCGCGTGTGCTTTTTTTAGCCGTTTACCATTGGCTTTTTTCGGGGTTTTCAGTTTTTTCAGTTTTTTCAGTTTTCCTTATTTTCGTTATTTCCCTTCTTTTTTCCTAATTCCAGACCCTGGCTTCTCTTCCCCACATTTGGCGTGTAAACAATCGTCCAAAGTGAGCTAAATATAACCCTTTTTATATATCCTTTCTCCCTCCCTCCCCTTCTTGCTACACCTTTCTCCTTTCATATTCTTTATTTTTCTTAAAACGATTGCGTGCTCTTATCGATTATGTCCATAACCGCCCCAGATTTGGAACACCAAATCCAGGACGCCAAGACCGAACAATCGTCAATCCAGCTTTCCGACAGCAAACCCCATATTGACATTCGGGCGGAAATCGATCCCTCGAAATGGTATAACAAACCCCATAAAATCGGACCCTGGACTCTTGCCCCTTACTCCTCATCCATAGTCCAGCTGGTCATTATTTCCTTTGTGTTCTTCTTATGTCCCGGTATGTTCAATGCGCTTAATGGTCTCGGGGGTGGTGGTCAAGTCGATCCACAAACGGCCGCTAATGGTAATGTGGCCCTATACTGTACCTTTGCTACCGTTGGCTTTTTCTCCGGTACGATTTCCAATCGTCTTGGCGTTCAATTTACACTGGCCGTCGGTGGTATCGGTTACGCCCTTTACGCCTCATCCTTGCTCTGTTACAACCATACTCAAAACTCGGGCTTTGTGATCGCCGCTGGTGCTATTTTAGGTGTATGTGCCGCTTGTCTGTGGACCGCTCAGGGTATTATTATTATGGGATACCCGACGGAAGATTCCAAGGGTCGGTTTGTGGGTATCTTTTGGTCAATTTTCTCATTTGGTTCCGTTATCGGTTCCTTAATCCCTTTAATCCAAACTGTTCACTCCGACCAAGCTGGCTCAGTGTCGGATGGTACTTATGCGGGCTTCTTAGCCCTAATGTTTACCGGTTCTCTATTAGCTATTATAATCTTACCCAGTAGATTCGTGGTCAAGACTAATGGTGAAAGAGTAATCCTTAAGAAGAACCCTACTTGGACCACTGAACTTAAGGGGTTATACCAAATCCTTAAGACTGATTATTATATTATTTTATTATTCCCTATGTTTTGGTCATCTAATTGGTTTTACACCTACCAATTTAATGATTTCAATTTAGCGCGTTTCACCTTACGTACCCGTTCATTGAACAACTTACTTTACTGGTTAGCCCAGATCGTTGGCGCCATATCTTGGGGTTTCTTTCTTGATACCAAGCGGTTCTCCAGAAAAACCCGTGCCCGTATTGCATTTATCTTTTTATTTATCTTTGTTAACGCCATTTGGGGTGGCGGATTAGCTTTCCAATTACCCTATACGCGTGAATCGGTCGCGGATGGCACGACGAATATTATCGATTGGACTCACGGCGGGTACGTGGGGCCCATGTTCCTTTACATCTTTTATGGCCTTTCGGATGCCATGTGGCAAACTTATATTTACTGGATTCTCGGTGCCCTCACCAATAGTACTCGTAAATTAGCCCTTTACGCTGGGTTCTACAAGGGTATTCAATCGGCCGGTGCCGCTGTGGCGTGGCGTTTGGATGCGGTGGAAACCCCCTATATTAATATATTTGCCTCCTCTTGGGCCCTATTGGCCGGCTCATTGATTATAGCCGTACCCTTAATTTGGTTCAAGGTGGTGGAAACCACTGATATTGAAAGGGATATTAAATTCACGAATGGCAGTGACATTTCTTTGGAAAAAAATTCTGAAAATTCTGAAAATTCTGAAAAGCCTTAAAAGTACTAAAGGAACTATGAATTTCCTGAATTACTTTAATCTTAGTTTATTAACTGCCTGTAATTCGGGAAACTCTATAATCTAGTCATTAATAATTATAATATATATATATATATATGCTTTGAATCATCAGGCGATCTAAAAATGAACGTTGCTAGAATAAAGGAGGAGAAGGTTAGGTCTATCTGAGGATGGTATGTTAAAAGACTATCTACTGAATTTTCCGGATAATCACCCCCCCAACTTCCTCTACTGTGAACATCACAATTTTTTCATTCAGTAACGGAGTGATTAGAAAAGGTACCCTCTAGCGTTAAAAAATACAGCAGGTCACGGAAATATGTATAACAATTAAAAGTCCAACACATTATCGCATTTATTTGAATTTGACTAAAACGGTTTTTTTTACCTCCTGCAATAAGTTTATAGTGAAATATATCTCCTGCAATAAGTTTATAGTGAAATATACCTCCTGCAATAAGTTTATAGTGAAATATACCGCCTGCACAAATCATAAGCAAAGCTTCAATAACAATTCCTTTTCTCAAAATTTATTCTGTATAAACAATTTCAGGTGCGTTGCGCTACTGCATATATACATGTGGATACTGAAGAAGCACATGGAGCACCTTAATGTAAGCCCTAAGTCTTCTCATTCTTAATTGTTAAATTTAAAGTAACCATGTAAAGAAACAGAACGAAAAAAAAACAAACTCAGACCACTAGCTAAATAAATTCAATGATATCATATTGCATTACTCTCACTGGATAACGTTTAATAATGACCCACTTAAAATTCAAGGAGCTTCAAAATAAGTATCTATATATCTACAGGAGCTTCAATAAGGGCTTTAGCTAAATAATATAATTGTATTCAATCACCCAAGTAAATAATTCAATATAATTATCTTACTCTTTCCTTTTTTTCGTTGTGTTGAAATTAGGATCATCCTTCTATAGCCTTTACCACTGAGGCCTTACCGCGGTACCACGCTACTAAACAGCAAAGCAAAGCAAAGCAAGCCAAGCCAAACCAAATCAGGACAAGCCAAACCAGAACAGGAGCGCTTTAAAAATTTGGATAAATAACGACAGACCACTTAATTTCGTGACCGGACGCTGTGGCCGGACCTTCTCACCCTGCATAACTATGCACAATGAGGGCTGGCTCATGCAATGCCCAACGCAGGTCCCGCATTTCAGGTCCAGCCTCTCACTTAGGGCTGGCTGGCCGAGCCTGCAAACGGTAACACAACTGTGAAGCTGTCTTACTCTTACGAATGGCCTAGTAAGGACCTCAATCTGGTACCGCAAATCTGGTCTTTGGAGAATTCTAAGGTCAAGATATTATTTGGACCTCTTAGTTTTATCCTCCTTTGCCAGATAATATCTTTAGCAAAGTTCATTAGCATCTCTCTGCCATATCACACCGCTCTTATCACTTCCAGAGCTCTACCTATATTCTTCCTTTTCTCCAACTCTTCTTTTCTTCCAATCCAAGTCGAATATACTAAACCTTTGATATTTTAAACTAAGAAAAAAAATGGCGTTTAAGGGTTTAAATCACCAACAACCGTTTGATAATGGCTATCATCATTACAACGACACGAACTTTTCATCTATTAACCAGGGCGAAGTTCATTATCGCAGCAGAAATACAACTAATGAGTTCTCAACACCAGAAAACACTGACCCAAGATTTAATTACGCCTCCGCTCCTTCTGACCCAAGATTTAATTACGCCCCCGCTCCTCATGACCCAAGATTTAATTACGCTCCCGCTCCTCATGACCCAAGATTTAATTACGTTCCCGCTCCTCATGACCCGAGGTTTGAAGAAGCTCTTCATCATAATAAAACCCCCGAAGTTGACTATCATATACCGAATACTATTTCTGACCAAAACTACCCGCCTAATCTAGAGACTACCTCAGCTTACTGGTCAGTACCCGACCCTAGTCGTTATTTAACTACCATAGCTACTCATGAGACCGAAAATTTAATCGCCGTTGGTAGTGGAGGTCGGGACTCTAACTTGTTCTTGTACGAATTACAACCAACCGTTGACCTCAATGAATCTATCCTGACCCACCATCAAACTATTACTTTACCGGGCATCCATTCTCTAAATTGGGTTTCACCGTTTCATAATTTAGGCGGTGAAAATAATAGTAATATATTAGCAACGGGTCATCATAACGGGTATATCAATTTAACATTACTCCCTGACGCTTACAGTAATGAATCGGCGGAAATTCTCAAACGATACGATCATATTAAACATTTGAAACCAAGTCGGGTAACCAGTACTCGTATCAAACATTTTAATTTAACTAATGTTAATTGGAAATCTTGTGCTTCTTCATCTATCATATCTATGGTATCAGAATATGTCTTCTTTTGGAATCCTTCCCGTAGTGAAACCCCAATTATCAGACAGAGAATCAAGGGTGCCAAATGTTTGAACGCTTCCCCGTCTAGAGATGGTATTGTATCTATGGGGGGTACTTTGGGAGTTTCTATCTTGGATCTTCGTATCAAGGATTCTCCTTGTTTAAGACCAAAGGCTAATAACAATTCACCATCCACTAATGTTAGATGGTCACCATTCGATCCTAATATTATCCTATCGACTCATGATGATCATCATATTAAACTATGGGATATCAGGGCCGCTGGCTGTTTTGCCGATATTAATGAACATTCCGATGTAATCAACTCCGTAGAATGGTCACTTACCACGCCCACGGAGTTTCATTCGGCTTCATCCGATGGTACAGTTCGGATTTGGGATACTAATAATTGTGATAATCGTAACGTTAAAACGTCAAAGACTACACCACCGCCACCACCTATCACCAAAGAAATTAATACCGTAGATCAGAGCATAGATGAATTAAAATGGTTAACACCTGCCGCTCAACTAACCTACAAAAGACGGAAATCCATTCATCTTGATACGGAAAATCTTGCCATGTTCAACGAAGCTAACAGCAAACACCGCTTACATTCCAACCAAACAACACAAACTGAAACTGCTACAAACACACCAGGTACTACAACCACCTATAACTCCTATGACAATTCATCGGATCATACTACGATAAAATCTTCTTCAAAGCGGTTCTTAGGACTGGCGTTCGCGCCCGGTTTACATGATTATAGCGCCATGTTGACCATTGATCATTCCGGTTTCTTCGGGTTACACGCTCGCGTTAACCCGCTCCCGGAAAGTCGCAGATACAGTATGATATCTTCCAATGGCTCAGTTAATGAGAGACGGTCATTATCGTTATCATCCGCGTCATCGATGCTGAGTGACTCTCATACCTCGGTCGGGGAATATACCGATGAGGAAACCCCTCATATCACAAAGGGAATTCATGATTTTGACTTTTCCTGATCTCTTTCATATAATTGTGTATAATTGTCTAGTTGTGATTTTTGTTTTTTGTTTCGGTTTCGGTTTCGGCTTTTGTTTTGTTTTCGGTTTTGGTTTCTTTTTTTCTATTTTCTTTCCCCTTTCTCCTTTTTTTCCCCCTAAATAAACATTACATGATTTTAATAAATTAAATTATAAATATATAAACTAGACCACTAAACATAATTAAGGGTTAATAGAAATGGCTTCGTATGCAGGCGATGTATTGGAATAAGTTCTTAAAGAGAATTCAGATTGGTGGGTTTGAAGGAATTTCAGCATATCTTCCAAATGTTCCTTGAGAACGGCGATACTCTGTTGATCCATATTAGTCTGAGCGATCAAACTTGGCAAGGATACAAATAAACGCAATAAATGTTCAGCACCGTAGATTTCGCTCATTTGTTTATCTGCGTTGGTTTTCAAGATCTCCAAATACTGCTGTCTTTCATAACGATATAGAAGAATATTACCCAATGAACGATCAAAATATATCTTAATTCCCGAAAGAACTTCATCGAATATATCAGCTTCCATAGAATTAGCTTTCTTCTTTGGCGATTCATCCTGATAACGTTTGAGAATTTCCACCACGTTAGGTTTACGGGGTAATGTGACCACCTGGTGTTCCTTCGTGATAAATTCCCAGTCATCCACTAGCAGTTCCTTGAGGGAATCCGGCACGTTAATTGAAATCTCTGGTCGCTTTAAATAGTCGACTTCCTTTTCTATATCAGTTTCTACGCCCCGTGCTCGCTTTTGACTACGTGAATGAGTGGAGGTACCACCACTGGGATCATTTTCACGTTCCTTACGCTTATTAGTCGCACCGGCAGACTCATTATTTGCCCCACCAGAACTCGATGAAAATGCCGTCTTCTTCTTAGTAGATGCTAATGCCGCCTGTTTTAACTCGCGCTGTGTCCTTATATTCTCTTCATTCCAGGCTAATACACGATCCTCCGGTACCCACTCGTCCCAGGTGGATTTCCAGCCTTTATAATGTATGAAATAGGCAATTTTGGCCGCCAAGTCCGAGGGCAAATCAGTGTATTCCTCATTCTTTAATGCATTTTTGCCATTGTGAGCCCTTAAAATCTTGGCTTCGTACAATAAGGGCCCGTGGAAGGCCAAACACTTGGTATTTACTTCAAATACCATAACAATACTCCTCTTTTAACTCAATTTCTTTTTCTCTTTTTTTTCTCCCGGGTCTCCCTAACCAGACTAAACAAGACACGCGATAATACTTCAACGATATCTAGATCGACGTATTTCTCCTACACCAATATGACTTCTCAGTGGTCGCGAAGTTTGGCTTTTATAATATTTTGCCTTAATGTTTGAGTTTTCTTCGCGTTACACCGTTGAACCTCCAAACAATCGGCAGATCAACCGGGTAAGCCCTCCTCCCAATAAACAAACAAACTGGAGAGATATTGCTATACGATTTGCCAATTGCAAGGAACCCCCCCCATTATTAATCGGCTCAAAGACGCTGGAATTACGGAAATACTCGAGACTAAAATACATTTAAAATGACCAGAGGAACCGTCGCTGTCGTCGGTGCCGGCTTAGTAGGCTGTGTGGCGGCCTTGGCCTTTGAGAAGAAGGGCTATAATGTCCTATTAATCGAATCTCGTCCGGACTGTCGGAGCCCCGACCAAATCGCTAAATACAGTTTCAGATCGATTAATCTGGCGGTTTCCGCTAGAGGTATCGAGACTTTACGTTCTATCGACCATAAATTAGCCGACAAGGTACTGTCTAGTGTTCTCCCCATGCACGCCCGCATGGTCCATGATTTGGAAGGTAATCAGATCAGCCAGGATTACGGCCTGGACGGTGAGTGCATCAACTCTATTGATAGAGCTTACCTTAACCGATTGTTATTGGATGAAGTGGATACCAAGGCCAACATTAAGACCTTCTATAATCACAAACTTGTCGCCTCAGACTTTAAGACCGAGGGCGAAAAGGTCAAGGTCACAGTAGAAAACGAGGGTGAAATCATTACTTTTGATACTGATACTTTGGTCGGAGCTGATGGTGCATTTTCCACCACTAGAAAGCATTTACAAAGAAGTGTTCGTATGAACTTTAGTCAAGAGTATATCGACCACGCTTATCTTGAGCTTTACATCCCGCCTAACCCTGAGTCAGTCACCGATGAAGATAAATGGTCTATAAGCCCCCATCATCTTCATATCTGGCCTAGACATGCGTTTATGCTTATCGCACTAGCCAATTTAGATGGTTCATTCACCTCTACCATGTTTTCCCCCTGGAAGTGCTTTGAAGACCTGAACTCGGACGATAAAATCCTCAGTTTCTTTGAGCAACATTTCCCCGATGCCCTGAAATTAATGGGTAAGGATACTGTACTCAACAGTTTCCACAATAACCCGCGAGGCTCACTAGTGTCTACCAAATGTAGTCCTTATAACCTGAGTGGTAAATCTATTATCATCGGTGATGCCGCTCATTCCATGGTCCCGTTCTATGGACAGGGCATGAACTGTGGCTTTGAGGATGTTCGTATCCTAATGGAGATTTTAGAAAAGAACGAATTTAACCTGCCACAAGCTTATGATGAATACTCACAAACCAGAAACAAGGATTTACTTTCTATTATTGATTTGTCAATGAATAATTATACCGAAATGCGTCATTCGGTCGTCAGCAAGACTTATTTACTGAGAAAGAAGATCGATGGTGTATTGGCCCGCGTGCTTAAGGACAAATGGTTACCGCTCTATACTATGGTATCCTTCCGTCCTGATATTATGTACTCCGAAGCCGTTCGTCGTGAGACCAAACAGGCCAAAATTGTGGCTTGGATCGCCAAGACCCTTTTAATCAGTGGGGTTAGTGGGTTAGCTATACTGGTGTTTTTCTTAAGAAAGTCTAATATTATGTCTAAGTTTTTCGCCAAGTGGTTTAGAAAACAGTAGTCACTAATGTTTTAAATGGTGATTTTAATGTAATGATATAGACAGTAAGAATTTGTAAATAAATCAATTAACAATATATATACTATATTTATTTGGGCAACTTTTTATTAGTACCACCCATTTCTTCAATTTCCTTTCTTTTGTAAAAATGAGGCGCCAACTCCAGCAACCATTCGGGCTTGAGCGGCATACAGTTTCGCATAAATTCCTTACTGGTCAATACTAGTTCATGGTAGATGACCCATTTGGGCTTTTGACCATATAGAACACTAGACGGATGAATGTAGATAGTTTGATTAGTTTTCGCTGATCGGTAACTATCACCATTTCTTGATAATCGGGCCGAGTTTGCGAAAAACCCTGATGTTATAGCACGCTGAATGGACTCGATGAGAGTAGGATTATTTTCACGATTTTCGTAATCGATCTCCACACGGCCACATAATCGAATAAACTGTTCGCGGACATCACGGGCTCGATTTAGACTCTTGACCTGTAAGAAGTTTTCCCTAGCCCATTGCGACGAGTAATTAGTTTCAACCCATTGATTCCAAATCTCCAACAATGTGATATGATCACCACCGGGTCTTGTAAAATTTTCCCGCGCCTGATCGGCCATCATTTTCTTATCCTTTGGTCGGAAAAACAACGAACCACTTTCGCCCAACATGGATACAATACAAATGACTTCTTCCAAACAGTTGAATTTATCACTAGACAAAATAGCCTTAGCGATCGTCGGGTCAGTCGGGAATTCAGCCATTTGACGACCGATTTTAGTCAATTCACCACGATCGTTCAATGCCCCCAATGCATACAACTGTTCAAGCGCTTTAATCAAAAAGTCCTTGGGCGGCGAATCCACAAATTCAAACTGGAGTAAATCATTAATACCCAGCGTCATTAATAACAGCACCACACTGGTTAAATTAGCCCGCAGGATTTCGGGCGTCGTATCCTTGGGCATCTCATTATAGAAGGAGTATTTTGTAAACAAACGGAAACATTTACCGGGGCCCACTCGACCGGCACGACCGGCTCGTTGATCGGCCGAAGCCCGCGAACACGGTGTGACGACTAAACTATCCATACCACTTCGTGGGTTGAAGATATTTTCCTTAACAAACCCAGGATCAATCACATAGGCGATCCCATCGATGGTGATTGAGGTTTCAGCGATATTGGTAGCTAATACCACCTTACGGGCATTGGCCGGGGTGGGTTCGAAGATCTTGGCTTGGAGTTCGGGCGGTAAATTGGCGTAAATGGGGCAAATTATCATTTGAGGGATTTTATCACCCAGTTTACGACAAGTCTCCAATAGATTTTCTTCCATGGCTTCGATCTCCTCTTGACCGCATAGAAAGACTAAGATATCGCCCTTTTTCTGAGTAGTATGAATTTGGAATACCGTGGTTATGGCAGCATGCAGGTAATTGGCTTCAGGCTGTGCCGTGTAGTGAATATCAACGGGGAACCTTCTACCGGGGATACTAAACACGGGAGCATCATCGAAAAATACTGAAAACTTTTGCGCATTCACCGTGGCGGAGGCAATGAGAAGTCGAATATCAGGTCGAGATCGAATAATATCCTTGAGTAAACCGAATAGGATATCAGTATGCAAAGTTCTTTCATGGGCTTCATCAATCATAATGGCCGCATAAGTTGATAATAATGGATCGGCTAGGAACTCTCGCAGTAACATACCATCGGTCATATATTTCAAAATGGTACTTTCACTACTTTTATCCTCAAATCGAATCGAGTAACCAACCTCCTTGCCGAGTTTTACGCCCATTTCTTCCGCTACACGGGCTGCCACTGACATGGCCGCCACTCTTCTGGGTTGCGTACACCCAATCTTCATACCATTCTTGGTATAACCGGCTTCGTGTAAATATTGCGGCAATTGAGTCGTTTTACCTGACCCAGTTTCACCTACAACGATCAGTACTTGGTGCTCCTTAACGGCATCTAAAAAGCCCTCACGGTATCCGAAAACCGGTAAGGATTTCCTTGTATCATCCAGGGATTCAATCTGGGCTTCCACTTGGGCTACCCTTTGATTAAACTCGGCTTGTTCCTTAGTCATGGTCTCCACCTGATCTGCCAAAAATTGAATATTCTGTCTTTCATCAAACACAAAATCATATTCAACATCTTGCGTCGAACTAGTATCTGTTGTCTTTTCATTTTTACCCATCACACGGGCCACTTGTTCGTGTTCCCAAGTATCCTGTTCATTAGTGGAGTTCTTATTATCGTATTCCTTGTATCTACCATATAAAGCGGTTTCCTTTTTCTGTTTATCGATCTTGCCCTTATCGGTAATATAATCCTCGGGGAGCATATAGCCCTGATCGGCATCTTGATCAATCTGCTTACGTTCCTGAGCTATTGTGAGTAGTTTTTTCTTGAGTTCATATTCATCCCGTTCACGACGAGTAAGCCCATTGTAGCCGTATTTCTGTATATCATCTTCAAATGCCTGTATTTCTTTCTCTAAAACAAAGATACTTTGACCTTCACGTTTGGATAGATATTGTTGACGCGATACCAGTCTTAATTTTTCTAATTCCTTGCGGTCTGTATTTCGAGGAGTATTATTATGAGGGCTTTTATCGCGAGAACTTTTATCACGAGGAGGAGATTTATCACGAGGAGGAGATTTATCACGAGGAGGAGATCTATCACGAGATTTATCATGAGGAGGACTTTTATCACGAGGCTCGGATCGGTCGCTACTCTTCCTATCCCCCATCTCAATCACTTCTTTAACATCATCACGCTGACTCCTTTTCGAGGATCCACTCAAATTATCACCTTCAACAAAGGCATATTTCCGTTTTTCTTCCACGCGAGGCTGGGCCACAACAGCCCCAGCTGATCCATGATACTCCTGGAACAAACGGTCGGAAAACCGCCTGGTGTCGGTGGATTTCTCCAATCCAAAGTCTACCAATTTCCCATAGAGGGCCTGTGAGGATTTAGTGGATTTAGCGGTGGCCAGACAAAAGTCCACCAGGCCGTCGTCCGATGCACCTAATAGCTGTGTCTGTTAGCTTATAAGAAACAATAAGAAATAGCGATAAGAAATAGCGATGAGAAATAGCGATACTTACGTTTATGAGATTATCCGAAACCCATACCTTGTCCATCTTAGTGGAACAGTAGTAAATTATTGCAATAAAATAATAAAATAATAGAATAAGGCTAATATTCAATATTATAATATTCAATATCCAATAAGCCATTTTCAGTTGGCTTCCAAACCTCCCAACGACGTCTCGCGCTTCTTCGCCACTGAATCGCATCGCCAACGTCTCCACCGCCAATCTCCACGTTTACTGGACCAAACGACGTTAACAAGTGGTGCAATCCGACTAAATCTGCCTAAAAATGACTGACGAATCGCTCATCAAGGCTGAGAAGGACTTTACCGAAACTCTGGATGCCCAATTCCCCGAAATTGACCAGATAATCAAGGTAAGAGACGCCCCTACCATTGCTAGATATACATATACACATGCTAACCTCCTTTTAGACTGATCCCGCTCAGGGCCTCGAGAAATTGCTCTTATTAGAGAAGCAAGTCCGCCAAGTAAGTAGTCCATTGTTGTTTCTTCTTTTATCGCGTGGCCTTCCCTTTGATTCCCTTTGACTAACATCTCGCAGGCGTCGGATTTAGCATCATCTAAGCGAGTGTTGACCAAGATCATTCAATTATTTCAACACACTCATGACTGGAAGCTGATGAATGAGCAAGTGCAATTATTGTCCAAGAAGCACGGTCAATTGAAAGTGGCAATCACTCATATGATACAAGAGGTGATTGATACCCTGGATTCCATCGTCGACTTAGACACCAAGATTGAAACCATTGAAACCATTCGTACGGTCACTGAGGGTAAAATTTTCGCTGAAGTCGAAAGAGCTAGAGTGTCGCGTACCCTGTCGCATATTAAGCAAGAACAGGGTGATGTGGCGGAAGCCACTAAGATTCTATGTGAATTACAAGTAGAGACCTATGGGTCAATGGACCATAGAGAAAAGACTGAATTCATCTTGGAACAAGTTGAATTATGTTTAAAGATTGGTGATTATACTCAAGCCCTTATTCTTAGTCGTAAGATTATGCCCCGGACTTTAAATAAGGAAGATTTACACGATTTAAAGCTTAGATACTATGAGCTTCGTATTGAAATTTCATTAGAAAAGAATGACTATTTAGATATCTGTCAACATTATCAAGCCATCTACGCGCTCCCCCGTATCGCCAATGATGACATTAAATGGAAACAAGCGTTGGAAAATATCGTTCATTACATTGTCTTGGCCCCCTACGATAATTTACAATCCGATTTAATTCACAAGATCGCCCTGGACCCCCGATTACCTAAATTGGCCCTGCACTATGAGTTAGTTAAGAATTTTACCGCTTATGAACTCATGAGATGGCCCAAGGTTGAAGAAATCTACGGACCCTCATTGAAGTCTAGTGCGGTATTCGATGTAACCAAACCCAGTGGTCAACAACACTGGAAGGATTTAAGAATGCGCGTCATCGAACATAACATTCGGGTGGTGTGTAAATACTATACTCGTATTCGCATCAGTCGTCTTAATACGCTCTTGGACCTCAGCGAAAAGGAAACCGAGGAATGTATTTCAAAGTTAGTCACCCAGGGCACCATCTTTGCCAAGATCAACCGGCCGCAACGTATTGTCAACTTCTCCAAACCCAAGGACTCGAACGAGACCTTGAATGAATGGAGCAATAACATCTCCACGCTGTTGAACCACGTCGAGACCATTGGCCATTTGATCACCAAGGAAGAAATGATGAACGGCATCAAATCGTCGTCGTAGTTATATTTATAAATTTACAATCTTTAGGATTTATATTATATTCTAGATAATAATTTAAATATATAATAAAAAAACAAATTTTTTAAGGAAAAATAAAGAAAATAATAATGACGTATTGCGGTTGGGTCTTAACTACGATAACGATCGGCATCGCCAAACGGGCTTTCTTGCGTGTTCAAACCAGCCGTTTTGGGGGATTCCTCGAGATCGTCGTCGTTTCAACCTCCAACAAAGTGGCCGCTACTAAGGGATTTGAATCACATGGAAGGGTTTTCTTACCAATTAGAGACTCGTGAGCAGTTTTTCGATGGTGGGTATTATTTACGTGTCTTCGTTGGATCGCAGTCAGGATACTAACCTCTCTATCTAGAGTTATCGGAGATTGTTTCAGGTTCGTTCGAGTCGCAAGGGTCAGTGGAAAGGGCCATATTCGCCTTTTTGAAATTCGTCGTGGATTATATGGGTATGTATATGCGATTATTCTTCTTTTTATTTATTTCCTTAATAGACTGTTGACTAACTTGTCTTGTTTAAAGATGAATTTTTACGACAAGATTCCGATTTGGTGCGATGTTGCTCGGATTTGATAAAATCAAGGTGGTTTCTGGCTAATCGCGAATTCATCAGTCGTAAATTAGCTCGCCTATTGCTGGAAAATCGTAATATGGCCACCAAAATGCGCATTCTTATATCGGCGGTTTTGTTATTAGAATCTCGCCGTAATAGTCAAACCGTGGTTATCTTACACGAGGAGGCGGTGTGTATTGATTTGATCGATACCCTATGGTATGATACCACCTGTACAGAACGATTCCGAAGAATTCTTTTAGAACTGGTTTATGAGCTTTTCCGATTTAAAAAATTGACCAAGGATCAATTAAGGGCCATCGAGCCCGATTTTATCGAATTCTTGCTGTGGAGTATCGAGAATCACCAAGATAGTAATGATGAAGAAAATAATGGTATTCAGGATTCTACATTAGAATACGATTTAGCGCATATTAAAATCATTTTGGCACTTAATGAACAATATATGATTCACGGGGTTGCCGAATTAGATACCACACGGGGTGCTAACGCTGGCACATCCACTAATCTTAACAATATCGTATGCGAGGTAATCGCTCAGCATGTAAGGGATCTTAAGACCTTCAGCGAGGATCTCGTATTTTTAATTAACCGGCGCGAGGACGCCCTTTTACAACAAATGATCCTTAAATTACTTTATACCTTGTTCACGCATCAAGCCACATTTGAACTATTTTACACCAACGACCTCCGCGTGATGGTGGACGTCTTCATTCGTGAGCTCTACGATCTTACGAAAGATGAAGATAAATTGAAAAATATGTACTTGAGGGTTCTCTATCCTCTCTTATTGAATACGCAACTGAACCACGAACCTTATAAACAGGCGGAAATCATTGAAGTGTTGGAATCAGTTAACGGTACTCGAGGTGGTCGGTTCTTTATTCGTATATCAGAGACTACACAATGGCTGGCCTCGCGCTGTCTGACCGTGCCCTGGCTGGCTTATCCCTTAGAGGACCATTCATTAAAGGGGGGTCGTGCGGTGATCAGTGATGATATGGCTATGATACATCCGATATCCCCTCTTTTGGGTATGCGCAGCATTAATGACAGTAATGATCATAGCGATGAAAATGATGATGATTATGATGATGATGACGAGACTAGAGATAATACCACCCCAGTTCCAAGACGACCCCCACCTCGGCCATTGCCCAGAGGGAGTCGACGATCCGCGAGTGACGTCACTCAGTGTGTATTGTAGATTCTATTTATTGGGTCATTTTTTTTGTTGTCTCTTTAGTTTTGTAATATATGACATATTTTTTCTTTCTTCTTTTTATGATTTTTACAAACGTTGACGCTTGTTTGCGTCACGGCAGCTTATCGTCCCAAAGCCTGTCGCGGGTCGGGTTCGTCAACCCCAACCGTCGTTTGGCCCTCAGAAACCACCCCCCATTCTAGACATCATGATTATACCACGTTCCAGGCCGCTGTTAAATCGGTCATTGTTAAGACTTTATACAGAATGCAGCCCTCGACTCGCCTATCCCGCGAGCGCTGGTCGTTGTGGTCGCGGTTCAGCGGCAATCCGACCCTTTGTATCCTCGTTGGTCTCATCAGCGTCGTCAGCGGTGAAGGATGATATACGTCCGAAGGAGATGCCGATTAAACGAGGTAGTAAACGGGATTTCACCAAGACCGAGATTGAATTGTTGATAACTAAGGTAAGTTGTGGGTCGTTGTTGTTGTTTTATTATGATCCATTTACTAACCCCCTCTCGCTTTGTCTTTAGTTTGCTGCGATTCCCCAGAAACCGTAAGTTTTTTTTAAACCAATTTCTAAATACCATTTTACGATAAAACTAACTCAATTATAGGATATATATGAATGATTTAATTAAATTCGGCCAGGGGCCCATTCCGGAGGACGTCCTCTTACAAAATGCCAAGGAAGTAATCGCGGAATTATCTATCCGATTAGCCCATCGACTACAGGCGCTCCGCAATCTTCCCTATTTGATAGTACTCAACCCGAGTGTTTCACATATCTACAGTCTTTACTTTAATTCCTTCTTCTATATGGCGTCTACGCCGCCACCGCAAACCCTAGTCGAGAACATTGAATTCACCAGTCGTCTTAAACAACTAGTGGACAACCATACTGACACAATACCCACGTTAGCCAAGGGATTCGCCGAATGTCGTCGATACTTGCCCACGGAATTCTCGGCCGTGTTCTTGGATACCCATTTGAGGGATCGTATTGGTACGCGGGTGCTGGCGGAACATCACATTTTCCTGACCAACCCGGTGGCTGATAATTTCATCGGCACTGTGCAGATGAATTTCAAACCCAGTGAAATGTTGATAGAATGCTCCGAGTTCGTGGCCGATATCTGTGAGATGAAATTCGGTATCAAGCCCCATTTGACCATCGACCAGGGGGCAGATGTGGAATTACCTTATGTGCCGGTTCATGCCGAGTATATGTTTACGGAGCTCTTGAAAAACTCTTATAGGGCTAGTGTGGAGCATGTCATTGCGAGTTCGTCCATTATTGAAAATGGCGATAGTCTGTTGGCGGAATCCCCCATTATTGCCACTATTGTCAAAACGGCCCAGGGGGTAATGGTGAGAATCAGGGATTGTGGCGGTGGTATCCCGCCCGCGGTTGAGGATAAAATCTTTGGATTTGCATTCTCAACGTTTGATGATAATGAGGGTGAAGGTTATTCGACCTTGAATAATGTTCCGGGCACGGGCGGGGCTAGCATTGCCGGGTTGGGCTATGGGTTACCCCTGACGAGAGCCTATGCTGAATTCTTTGGTGGTGAATTAACCCTTCAGAGTTATTATGGTTTGGGTACCGATGTTTATGTTACCCTTCATGGGCCTACTGAGGATTCGGAAATTAATGACCAAGCTGTGGATGATAAGTCTTGAATTATAAATTATAAATTATAAATTATAAATTAGCATCGTTTTTTATCGGATATTACCAAAAGGTTTATTTGTATATTCAGTAATGGTTAGTATGTTTAATGATCTAGCTATAATTGGAATTATATTATTAGTAGACCATGGCTACCTGGATGATATCAGCATAGCCAAGTATTAATAGGGGCTATAAGCATCTACCAGGGACTGAGTGCTGAGTGCTGAGTGCTGGACTCGCTGATGGTGGATGAGGTGTATCTATTTCTATGGTATATAATGGTATTCACTACTCTAGCGTAGGTTATACATATATCCTTGGTCTTATAGTTTGAAGTGAAATATCTATATGTGATGACTGTCAAGGACGCATTACAACACAGGATACCAGCGTATGTGATCCAGCTATGGCTATGCCGTCACCTACTGAGTCCATGGGGAAATAACCAAGTAGATGAGCAAGGTAAATAAATAATTAAATAATTAAATGACTAAATGACTAAATAAACGCCTGTGGATAGTGGATCTACATTGCTCTCGTATCTGATTCATATTTATTAACTAGGATATAGGATATAGGATATAGGATATAGGATAAAGGATATACAATATAATATACAATACAGTATACAATATAATATACAATATAATATAATATACAATATAATATACAGTATAATATAATATAATATACGATATACAATATAATATACAGTATAATATAATATACAATATACAATATAATATAATATACAATACAATACAATACAATATAATATACAGTATAATATACAATACGCTGAGTCAGCCATTGTGACTGTTTTCCGCAGCGGTCTGACATCCTCAGGCATTAAACAGCCCTCCGCCGTACATTTAAGCCCGCGACAATGGCGTCATCGTTGAGCCAACCAGACGCTGAGTCATCCAGCAGGCCTGGGCTGAGTCAGCTGGGACGCTGGAGGCCCGAAATCCCATTTTTTCACTGTCTTCAATTCAGCGAATTCTCTGCCTTCCTTCCTTTCCCCCTCGCTCCCCAACGATTCTTTTCGAGTAAATTGTATGTTACCTGTTGTCGCAGCCGGTCTTTGTGTGATGAGCCAGTACTAACCTGCCATAGTGTCAAAATGCCTAAGAAGAGAGCTTCCAACGGTCGTAATAAGAAGGGTAGAGGTCACGTCAAGCCCGTTCGTTGTTTGAACTGTGCCAAGTGTGTCCCCAAGGATAAGGCCATCAAGCGTTTCACCATCAGAAACATGGTCGAAACCGCTGCCATCCGTGATCTTTCCGAAGCCTCTGTTTACCAACAATACGCTCTCCCCAAGCTCTACATCAAGGTCCACTACTGTATCTCCTGTGCCATCCACTCCAAGATCGTCAGAGTCAGATCCAGAGTCGGTAGAAGAAACAGAGCCCCCCCCGTTCGTGTTAGATTCAACAAGGATGGTAAGAAGGTTACCCCTCAAGGTGCCGCTGCCGCTGCCTACTAAGTTGGTTTTTCCTGAAAAAAAATTGAAGGAAAATTAAACTCGGTGTGTTTAGTGTTAGTTGTATGAAAAAATAAAAATTAAATGATTTGTTTTTAATGTATTCATCGTTATTATTTCTCGCTACTGTATGTCATTAATAATCCACTTGTTTGAATTGTACCTGTTTTCCATTGTAGAATACTAATTATTCATTACTTGTTTATTAATTATTTATTTATTGATCTATTAGTTCATTATTTATTAGTTTATTAGTATATTAGTACAACAATGGCCAAGCTTAACTACGTGGGACGACGCTCCAGGGTAACGGCCCAAAGACACGTTCACCTTCCCGCCAACATCACCGCTTCTCCTCCCTCTTAATCGACAGTGGCCTTATCTTGACTGATATATATATATATTATTATTACTATTATTATTACTATTATATCTCAATTAGCTCAAGATGCAAATGCTCACTAAGGTATGTCGCTTTGACTGTTCTTTCCCTCGCTTAAACCCAATACTAACCCTCCCGTCTGCGCCTTAGTTTGAATCAAAGTCATCAAGGGCTAAGGGTGTGGCCTTCCACCCCAAGAGACCTTGGATTTTGGTCTCCTTACATTCGTCGACTATCCAACTATGGGATTACCGTATGGGTACCCTTATTGACCGTTTTGAGGATCATGACGGACCCGTACGTGGTGTGGATTTCCATAAAACTCAACCCTTGTTTGTGTCCGGTGGTGACGATTACAATATCAAGGTCTGGTCCTTGACCACTAGAAAGTGTTTATTCACCCTTACCGGTCATTTAGACTATATTCGTACCGTTTTCTTTCACGAGGAATTACCCTGGATCATTTCGGCCTCGGATGATCAAACCATTCGTATTTGGAATTGGCAAAATCGTCAAGAGATTGCCTGTTTAACCGGTCATAATCATTATATCATGTGTGCGCAATTTCACCCCAAGGAAGATCTTATTGTTTCGGCCTCATTGGATCAAACGGTACGCGTCTGGGATATTAGTGGTTTGCGTAAAAAGCATTCGGCGCCCTCAATGAATTCTTATTCATTTGAGGATCAACTCGCCAGAGCTAATTCTATCCATGCCGCCAATCAAGCCGCTCAACAGGATATCTTTGGTAATACCGATGCCGTGGTTAAATACGTTCTTGAGGGTCATGATCGTGGGGTCAATTGGGCGTCATTTCATCCTACTTTACCCCTGATTGTCTCCGGTGGTGATGATCGCGTGCTCAAGGTTTGGCGTATGAGTGAAACCAAGGCTTGGGAATTGGATACCTGTCGTGGTCATCTCAATAATATCTTATGTTGTGTCTTTCACCCTTATCAAGATATGATTATTTCCGTGGGTGAGGATAAAACCATTCGTACTTGGGATCTTAATAAACGGACCCCAATTCATCAATTTAAGCGTGAAACGGATCGTTTCTGGAATATTGCATCGCATAATTCACTTAATTTATTCGCCGCTTGTCATGATAGTGGTGTAATGGTATTCAAATTAGAGAGAGAAAGACCCGCTAGTGCGGTTTATCAAAATTCATTATTTTTCATTAATAACGAAAATCAAGTAAAATATTTTGATTCACAATCCGAAAAGGAAAGTTTACCCCTCTTATCCCTTAAGAAGATCGCCCCGGCTTGGGAACCCTTTAGAGATATGTCTTATAACCCTGCCGAACGTTGTTTATTACTCACCACTAAATCCGAAGCTACTGGTAGTAACTATCAATTAGTCAATTTACCCAAGGATGTTTCCGGTGCCATGGAGCCTACTGGAGTCATCAAGGGCGCCGGTGATCAAGCCATCTTTGTGGCCCGTAATCGATTTGTGGTCTTTACTAAATCCGAACAAACCTTGGATATTAAGGATCTTGCCAATTCTACTACCAAGACCATCAAGACGCCATTCCAAGTTCGCGATATCGCCTACGGTGGACCCGGTTTGATTTTGCTATTAAGTAGTGCTACGGTGGCCTTATACGATGTTCAACAGAAGAAACTATTGGCTACTGTGGCGGCCGCGGGCGTTAAATACGTCGTTTGGTCCGCTGATAATCAATACGTGGCTTTGTTGTCTAAACATGCCATTACTATTGCTAATAAATCCTTGGATCTTATTTCATCCTTGCACGAAACCATCCGTATCAAGAGTGCCACTTGGGATGATGCGTCTAATGTCCTGATTTATTCCACGCTTAATCATATGAAATTCAGTTTACTCAACGGTGATACTGGTATTATTAAGACCCTCGATAATACCGTTTATTTGTCCAAGGTTAAGGGTAATAAGGTCTTTTGTCTGGCCCGTGGTGGTAAAGTGGAAACCATCATTATTGACCCTACCGAGTATCGTTTCAAGCGTGCCCTGATTAAGAAGGATTTCAAGGAAGTATTGAGAATTATCACTAATTCTAATCTTGTCGGTCAAAGTATTATCTCTTACCTCCAACAAAAGGGATACCCTGAGGTGGCTTTACAATTCGTTCAACAAGTTGAAATTAAATTTGAATTAGCCCTTGAATGTGGTAATTTAGCCGTCGCACTCGAACAGGCCAAGATTATTGATAAGAAACCCTATTGGACCCGTTTAGCCACTGAGGCCCTCAGTCAAGGTAATATTGAAATCGTCGAACTCGTTTACCAAAAGCAACACCATTTTGATAAATTATCCTTCCTTTATATGATTTCAGGTAATAAGGGCAAATTAGATAAGATGAGTTCGATCGCTCAACACCGTGGCGATTACGCCTCTTGGGTTCAGAATACCATTTACACCAATGATATTGAATCCCGTATTCAAGCGTTACGTGATACCGGTATGGGTGCTCTCGCTTACGCTACCGCCAAATCCAACGGTCTTGTCGAACTCGCTCAGGAAATCTTGGATGAAAATGAATTAACCGCTAATCAAATCAAGACCCCCACTGTGACTTCATCCATTCCTGTTGCCCCCCCTATCGCCGTTGAAACTTACAAATCTAACTGGCCTCTTCGTTCCGCGGCGCTTTCTTTCTTTGAACAAGCCATCGTTGGACAATTAGATAATGTGTCCCTAGATGACTCTAATATCCCCGGTGTGGCCTCCAGTACCACCGCCGCCACCGCCGCTGCCTCTGATGCCTTCTTCCAACATGAATTAGAAAATGAAGATGAAAACGAAACCGCTGGTTCAGGCGGTTGGGGCTTCGATGATGAAGATCTTGGTATTGACGATTTAGAAGATGTCGTTACCGATACTGATGGCGCTGGCTCTCAAGCTGATATTACCCCGGGAGCTAATCTTTCAATCAGTGAGGTTGATTTATGGATTCGTAATTCTCCCGTGGCCGCTGATCACATCGCCGCCGGCTCGTTTGAAACTGCTGCACAATTACTTAATCGTCAAGTTGGTGTTGTCAATTTTGCCCCGCTTAAATCGCGTATGATGCAGGTATACAAGGCCTCCAGGGCCTATTTACCCACCGCACCTGGTATGTCGTCGTTGCCCGTATTTATCCGCCGTGATATTGAGGAAACTGAGGGTTCGTTACTGTTGCCCCTGGTCCCCGGGTACGAATCATTGAGTGCTAAGTTACAATTGGCTTACAAGAAGGTTTGGGCCAATGAACCTGAAGCGGCCATTGCCGTATTCCGTGAAATCATTCATACTATTCTTATCTTGGCCGTATCTACACAAGAGGACGCCGATGAATGTTTCAAGTTGTTGGGTATTTGTAAAGAGTACATTTTGGCCTTTAGCATTGAACTCGAACGTCGGGCCTTAGATCCCACTGATATTAAGCGAAACTTGGAATTAGCGGCTTATTTCACTCGTCTCAATCTTCAATCGGCTCATATGGCTATCCCTTACCATGTGGCCATGATCCAATCGTTCAAGAACAAAAATTTCTCCTCAGCGTCTTACTTCGCTAATAAACTCTTGGAAATCGGCGGTAATGGTACCTCTAGGGCTGAACAATCCCGTGCGGAACAAGCCCGTAAGATTAAGGCTAAGAGTGATTTATCCCCGCTTGATGCCGTTGATATCGACTTTGATCCCTTTACTGATTTCGATATCTGTCCCGCATCGTTCACCCCGATTTACCCCGGTTCGCCGTTCGAAAAGGACCCGCTCACGGGTGCAAAGTACCAACCTAGTTTCAAGGGTAAGGTATGTGAGGTTACTCAGGTTACAATGGTGGGTGCCCCAGCTTCGGGTTTGCGCCTTTATATTTAATTTTTAAATTTGAAGTAATCTGCATCCGTTTGATTTGTTTTTGTTTGTTTGTTTTTGTTTGTTTGCCTTTAGTTAAATCATAAAATACATTATCTATATTTGTTTTATATATACATATACCTATACCTGTGCTTATTATTGCTGCTTGTTTGTTTTTGTTGTTTTTTAAAAATTTGTTTTCTTTTTTTAATTTTTCTTTCGTCGCTTTACCGATTGGTCACTCTCATTCATGGCCCACGCCAGTGGTGCCTTATCAAGCAATTCCCCTACTTTAATAGCCAGCTGCTTTAACCTTCGTAGTGGTAAATCATTAGACTTTTTCAATTCTGCCGGCAGTGTGGACCTTATCCGTTTAACTTCCTTAGCGTCCTCGGCCGCCGCTAGTAATTTGGCATCCTCGTACAAAAACGTCAACATGGGTTCCAAACCATTAATCACTAAGGGCGATTTATCATCCAAGGAGCGTAAATACTTCAACACGGCAAACCACAATACTTTGCTGAAATAGGGGAATCTAAACTTTTGCGGAACCTTGGTCTTTTGTTCAATTTTAGTCAATTTCAACTGAGTCGGGATGTTTATGGGCGTGAGGAAATTCCCACCAATTACCAAGGAATCGGAGGGCGTGTGCACGGCATGAATCCACCCTGAGGGTATTATCATTGAATCCCCCTCATTTAGTGTCACTTGAATACATCCGCTATCCACAAGGTCGGGGAAAAACTGTGAGCTTTGAGTAGTGGATAGACACCAGGTTTCATAGACCTTGAGGTTTTTACTCGAGGGTGAAATGAAATAAAATACCTTCTGGCCCTTGACCACATGGTAAAACACCGATGAACCACCAAAATCAACGTGAAAGTCCGTAAATGAATCCTGCACTGACATCAGACAATAAAGCGATACCTGTGGATGTTCATCTAGGGTCTCGGGGGGCCATACTTGATTAACCCAGTCCATCTCCCTTACGAATTTAGGTCGTTGTACTAATTTAGCCAAATCAGTTTGAGAAAATTCTAAACTAATAACATTCCTCACCCTTTCACGCAAATGGGCCGGCGTTTCATAGTATTCCGTCCAATCGTTCAACGTCCAGCCCTTGGATTCCCTCTGCGTGGGCACATCCATCACATTGATGGCAAATTCACCGCCAATGATATCGGATACTTTACGAACGGTGAGTTCGGCCGGGTACGTCATCTCAAGAGAAGGGTACCATTTAGCCGGAATCACTACAGGTTCTAATAAACCGGTAGCATTGGCCCATTGTGAAGTCAAATGTTCGCCCGTTAATCGAGGTAATCTGTCCTCAAGGAACGGATATGCTTTCAGTTGATCTAAATGGATATGCTTTTCGCGCGAGACCAATGATTCGCCCTCGTTAAGCAGATTGTAATCAATAGCCTGCCGCTGCCGCGTGGACACTCGTCTCAGGGACGATTTGCCAAACTCAGGCTCACAGTCTATACAGTAGTATATGTGAATAGCCCGAGCTTGGTTTTGATTCATATTTACACATCCGCAATGAATCCATTCTTTACAACCGTCACATTCAATCCACTGCGTCTTGGCGGAGTGGTTAGCGTCCTTACAAAACTTACAGAGATCTTGGTCGCGATCATCATCGATCGGACGAATAGTACTATCAGAGGGCTCCGTCTTGGTCATTAAGCAATTAACCTGAACCTATTTTTTTCTTGGTTTTTCGTGTTGATTTCCTTATCGGAAAGATCGATATTGGCCCATTTGGGCCAGGCGCCAGGCTTACCCGGTCGGGCTGATTGCATGCAGCGCGACGTTGGGCGGTTTATGCCGCTTCGCCAGCTTTGGAGACAAATTTCACTTTGAGTTCTGATGTCCGTTATATACGGGGAACCTGAGATAATTGCAAACTAATAAAGGACCAGATATATTCACCATGTTGGCCCTCCGAAGAAATGTCTTATCGCAATTCTCTATACTGAGCCAAGGCGCCCGTTCGTTTACGACTTCGCGTGTATCTTACAATAATAGTAAGTAGATAATTATATGTGTGTTTTTTCCTTTAAACCATCCGCATTAGTACTGACCAACAACATCTTAGGCAACACAAAGGATAGCATAAACACCACCGCTGCTCCTGAATTCATCGCTCCTGAATTCATCAAGAAGTTCTCGGCCGGTGAGACTTACGATCCTAGTGATTTGAAATTAACCACCTTTGACCGTCCCGCCGAATACCGTGTGGATAAGTTTATCAAGACCGGCAAGGACCCCATTCATTTATGGAAGGATCGCGTGGCCTTATCACAATTCATTCACCCGGATGGCAGAATCCAGCCCAAGGATTTAAACAGTGTTCGTCAAAAGACTCAACGTCGTATTGCCAAGGCCGTTAAGCGTGCCAGAGCCGCCGGTCTTTTACCGTACTTCCACCGTGCTCCTGAACTTCTGCCCATTGAAAAGAAGAGATCGAGTAACTACTAACCGGCTTTTTCTCCCCTGCTTTCTTCTATATAGTATTCATCCTGCGCCTACTTTGTTTAGTATATATATTTCATGACTCTGTAAATATTCATTCTGTTGATTATAATATAATATAAAAATATATTATATATATATACCGTACACAGATATGCGTAATCTCGATCTGATCTGATGTCCCAAATTAAACTCTGCCATCGCGTACGGAACGCCAACTTTTCAGATCAAATTTGGGCTTGGTTACTTATATTCTATCATCCCTCGTATTAATAGTATTAATAGTAATTTTGCTATAGTATCCTGGTAGCCCTCTATTCTACTATCACAAAAGCGATATCTCTGAGCATCATCCATGGTCCCGTATACGCTTACAAGGTCGAGATCGCGTTACTACACACTTTTTTTTTTACGCGTTTTGATATAAAACTAGAAAAGGTAAATGTCCACGCGACTAAACCATACTCATGCTGATTATATTTCAGCGTCCGAATCCGATGAAGAAGCGCTGGAGATTGTTGGGTTTAATCGTCTAGTCCCCGAGGTCGGCCATTCATCATCCAGACGACGACTCGCGGGTGGCTCTATCATCACAAACAGCGACTTCAATACCAATGATCTGAATAAGTTGATTAAAATTAAACAAGTACGTCATGTAGATTTACATTGTTGCTATAGTTCTATTACTAATTATGTCTAGGAAATTTTCAATATTGAAGATGACATGGTTTACCCTTCTTCCGCCACCGCCCCTGATCTCGAGCCCATTGCTTCTAATGAGAATGGTTTAAGTTTCATAGAAGATCATATCGTTAATAATTTGGGTAGTTTTAACGATTCACAGGTAAATATCGGTACTTTCGAGTCATTGCCCCAAGCTCCTGATAGTCTTGGCCATCTGGAAGAAGAGTTGGCGACCGATCATATAACTGGCGGGACGATATTTAATGAAGAGATACTGTCTATAGATACGCATGATCTTGGGAAGTCAAGAGTTTTAGTTAAATCTCAGCCAGATATTGATGTATCAGAATCATTGTCTCAGATTCCCGAGAGTCTTGAAGATGGTATAGCGATCAATCAATTTGAAACAATATCTAATGAGGGCATGTTAAAGCCCTCTGGTGCCTCTGCTTCTGATAATTATACTGAATTCCTGGCTGATATTGTGCCAGACTCCCTTCCTCTCTCTGATGAAGATCTGCCTGGCATGGAGATAGATCGACCCGCGGGTGAGACTAAAATCAGCAATAACATAAGGCCTTCCGAGGTCTCTATTTATGACTATGTCAACGAATCTCAGGAAGAGGATATCATACCAGATTCACCTTCAGTGCATAATAGCGAGGCTGAAGATGGCATAGCTGCCGGTCAACCCTCGGGGGAAACCATATTTAATAAAGATATAAGGCCTGGGGCCTCGGGTTCTCAAATAATTCATCAAAATATTAACATTCCAGAGTCACTTCCTCTACTCGAAGCTATAGTGGAAGATCAGCCAGTCGCTTCCTCCTTACTCAACCCTCAAGTCTTGGACTATAATGCAGAAGCAGCTCCTAATCGACATCTTCGGCCCCGAACCAGTAAACAAAAATATCCCTATTCGTTTGATTACTATAAATACAAAAGTCTTGGTATGGCTGGTGTTGTGGCGCATTCTTGGCGAGCTAACCGTGAGGGCTATCATAATGATAGTATTGAGGTTAATGGTAAAAGCGCATCTAATGGTATGGATATTGATTTAGTTTTCAGCGAGAGTCCTAACCTTTCAGCAGGTGCGGTTGCGCAGGTCAATCAAGATGATACAGATCATCAATCATACCGCTATAAACGAAATATTGTATCCAGTGATGATAATAGTGAATATAGTCTTTCGGGGCTGAGAGGCGCAGGTGAAGGCTATCAAAGTAGTGAACCCGATAGCAGCGACTTTAACGCAAGTGATGGCAATGATTATGATGACGATGATGATGATGATGATGATGATGTGAGTACTAAAAATAGAAGCGTGACTGTATCATCTTCACCCTTAATCAGGGATAGCCATCAGATAGATGATATCGCCCCAGCCAGACACGAGGATCATCAAAGTAGAATGAACCGATTACTAAGAGGCATTCTACCGACAAGTTATTTAACTTTGACCAAACAAAGATCAAAGGCACCAGCACGGCCTAAGAAAAGAAAACCTACAAGTACCCTTCAGCCGGACTTACATACACGAGGTAAGGCCATCCGGAAAGTTGGTGTAAATGGTGTAGGAAAGAATTCTAATGATTTCCAAACTGGGGATCCAATACAACCCACCTCTCTGCGCGAAGAGCCATATTCTTTATCGCCAGAGCCATTCATCAGCACCCCTCAGGAAGATTACTCGCCTTATAAACCATCTAAGAAAATATATGATTTTTTTGAGTATCAGTCTCGCGGTGAGAATGAAAACGGTACAGGTAGTGCCAGAGTTGAGGACAAAATTGATAGAATGTTCAGTCTCCCTCAGCCGATGCGTATAAGATCATTGAAAAAAAATGATACTACAAGGTCACAAAGTAAAGTGTATCGAAATTCAAGGGTGCCTCGTCCTGTCAAGACTTACACTACACGGAGGCGCAGACGGCAACCCGTTGTGTACGCGTCTGCGCCTTCGTATCATAGATCTTCAGATAAGAGTCAATCGACACTCCTTCCCCAAAGGCAGCGAGCAGCAGTGACTATCAGTACTGCCGTCCCAAGAGCGTATAATCCCGTTAAATATATATCCTTCGGTTCGCGAAGAGATGATCTAAACGTTCTGCGGAGAAATGAAGGTCTGAGTTCAGAAATGGGCAGACTTGGGTCGATGTTTTTAGGGGATTCGCCGCAGAAAGGGACGGTTGGAGGTGGATCACGGAAGCGTAATAATAATAATAATAATAATAATAATCCCTTCAGTGGGCCCTCATCTAAGGCTAGGGCAGTATTGGCCCCTGAAGACCCTCCTAAAAGGACCCGCCAGAAGAGGATAAAAAACAATGGCATATTGGCTATTGTTCCATCCATGCATAAACCGGTCAATCGAGTGAGGATCCGACCCGGTAATCTCGAAATTGAATCGAACAAATACGCGATTCGTCCAGCTAAGAAGATTCGTCAACCCAAATTGAGAGTTACTGCTACGGCGCATATGCCGCCGTTACTTGCACCTCAGGAAAATTTCCTGTCTGATGAGCAAAGATATCAGGCTATAGCGGAAGCTCAAAATCAGAATCCCAATTTTAACACTAATATGACAGAGAGAATATCGAAATGCTTTGAATACTTGACATCACGGAAGAAATCGAATCCTTCAGTATACGTCGAAGCTAATTCATTTGATGAATATGATGATACCGATACCCCCGATGTTGAGGTCCGTAGTCATCGTGAAACCCAAGATGATCGAGGCCACTTCTATGAAAACTCAACGCTGGCCGATTTAGAGCGTATTCGACATCTTCCTCGATCTTATAGAAATGTGCTGAAGACTATGTTTGGCGATAGAACCATTGATTATCTTCTCTCGACCGCAGGGCATGCTCAATCACCATCCCCTGACATGCATATGGCTATATCACCGGCCAGTATTGGTGAATTGATTGCTAATTATAAAGCTGATATCGAATACTGGAATGCCCCACATCGACTTGCAACCGAGTATGGTGAGCTTCAAGATCTGCATCTTCGTGATTTACGTCTGGTGACGGATATTATGAGAAATTCATTTACAAATTCTGAATCCACGGATAACTTGACATCAATAATGTCCAATATAGTCTCGTTCAGCTCGTTTCTTGTTGCAGCCATGGTCAAGGACATGCATAGTATTACGTCGCAAAGCAATGGTATTTTATCCAGGATGATCATTCAGGGTCTTGGGTTCTGCTTGGTATGGCTGTGTTTACTTTGCGAAAGGGCCATCTCAGTAACCGCTAATGGAATATCGTTGGTGGTTAGAGGCAAATTTGCTGAATTGACCGCCAGCGTCCTGAATTTTCTTACCAAGTATTCGGTCGATAATATTGTCAAGCACCTCTCATACGATAGAGTAAAAGACGATGAATGGGGGTTGGAAAAGGTTAATGGCGAATCCCCCTATGTGACTCTTCTATACACCGTAATTTTTGTAAACACTTTTGATTTCGAATTGGGTTCAAGAAATGTAAATAAGTTCTGGCAGCTCCCTATCTTCCTTCAATCCGATATTGCCGTTCGAGATGGTGATAATTTGGCACGCTTGGTTTTCTGTTGTCTCCCATTATTGAGTTTAGAGACGTCATATGATTGTGACTTGGCTAATTGGGCTTTAATCAGATCTTGTATGAATGTGTTTTTTGAACATTACGATAGTAATTATTCGTCAGATTCTTTCCTCAAGGCTTGGCTACTGAGATGTAATATTTTAATCACCGAATGGGATTGGCCCGCAAGTGTAATTGTCACGTACTTTTACGATTTTTTTAGTAGGAAGTCGTTTTGCGATTTTGATAAAACTCAGACTTACTTTGAAGTGCCCAATTTTCTGCAAAATCCGGGCTGGGTTGCCATTGTAAATGATCGTGATCCGGTATTTCATACTTTTTTGATGATTGTTGCATCGGCGGTCACTGATGTAAAATTACCACGGGGTTCATTATCAAGACTTATCGGGAGATTGACCCCGGTTTTAAGGGAAGTCAAAAATAGTGAACCACGGGTTAAATCGCTATCCAACAAATATGCTTTGCTTTTAACGCTTTTCTGGTATGCTCCTTACAATAGAGGACCATCTATTTATCAAATCCGTGATACAATTGATACAGCCAGTGCGTCTATCGGAGAATGCTTACAGAGCTTGAAGGCTCTGAAACTATTGGCACTGTTTGTTCTCCGGAAGAGCTTGAGTATTAATGATATTATGAAGTGGTTTGATGATATAGTAAGCCGCTTCATATTTGAATTTAGCTCACAGTCCCACGAAGTTAAAGAAACAAGTAGATCGTTTTATGAAGACCTTTTCACCAGCGTGTTGGATACGTTTGATTATATCTTGGAGAGAATCAAGGATATGAAGGATAGTTTAGGGTCTAGTGTATGGAATGATTCTGTTTCCCGATCATTATCATTGTGTCTGACACGATCTAGTGGGTTTCCCCTCGGCTCTGTACCGAGGCTATTAGAAAGCTTTGAAAAGTTCTTGGCTCTTGTTATTGACTTTTCAAGTTTAGTTCCACTTGAATCGTCGGAAACTGATTATTATTTGACCGATATTGTTATTGATGGGTATTATGGCATGATGTCCACCTATATGGATGACGAACTTGCCTACTCGGATGCTATACTAGAGCATACAATTAAAGTGTGGGCCGATGTTGCTTATTATTTAGTCAAGTATAGAAACGAGCATTGGGATACATTTCTGAATATTTCGCCTAAATATTCGTGGGTAAATTTTGAAAGCTCAGTCAAGGGACGAAGGCTAAAGCCCTTGTGGTTATACCGCGTCATATGTGTCGAACCGAATTGTTACAGAAATGATAAGTTTCTGTTTATGGAATATTTCATAGAGTATATCACCGTTTATGACTGCAAGTATGAGGGTATTTTCTTGATTGAAATGCTTCCTAACTTTTCAGATATCTTGACTGATGACTTAATTTCGAATAGAAACAAACTACAAAATAGAGACCTTTTTTTCTCGGTAAGAATTGAGATTATTGAGGCTATTGCCGATTATTTGGAACTGCAGTCATTGTACGATAGTGTAGCTGAACGAAGGGCTGTCCGCTTGCTCAACAAGCTAAAATCCTGCTTAGAACGAAATCTGAGACATATTGAAAATGCCGGCAATAGAACGAAATACTTTGAATTTACGAGATCAGTGATAAACTTCTTATCAACCTCTCGACTTAGCCAGAAGTTTGATCAAATGGATCAAGTGAACTCGATATTTTATAAAGAAAAGACCTCAGAGAGCGAGATTCTCTTTGTAAATCAGTTGAAGCGAATGATCAAATATGTCGATACTTCTGAAGGCCAGCAAAATATTCTTTATTTACTTTTAGATTCCTTTTCAGCATCATTGCTTTCGGACTCGGGTGTCTCGTTTACTGAAAACATGATTAGAATACTGGCCAACGACGATGGCAATTCATTATTTATACCGCGACTTTGTCAGCCACTCATCTCTTACTTCGTAAACAAGTTCGCTCTTTGGTTTACCCAATTTTCAGTCCAAAGGGGATACAAATTTGGCTTTCTGGGTGTTATTTTCGATATTCTTTACGGGTATATTTATCATGGAAGTGCCGTCTATGAATATGAATTCACGGGAATTAATCGTTTATTTTCACTAGGATTTTCTCTTATTAACTCAGTTTTGCTGACTAGAATGCGTCTTGATAATTATCAAAAGAGCTTCGTATGCTCTTATTTCAAACTTTATTTATTACTACTCAGAGGGGCAGATGTTAAATGTAAGTTTCCCTTGGTTTTTATGTTCTTTCAATTTATTTGCTCTGTTTACTAACATAAAATTATAGTAAATGTTTTGAATAATGTTTCTCTTATATTAATCACCAATTTACCGCTGCTCCTTGACCTTATTCATGATCACGGGCAGGTGTTATCTAGACAAGCAGCTGTTACTTCAGTGAATATCGACGATCACATAAATGCTAACATCCCAAAGGAAATAGTAGACTTTCATTCAAAATATACTTATCTTGGTGGTTCCTGGTTTTGGAGCAGTAATAATCATCAAATCGATTCTACGTTTGAGGCCAAAGATGGTGGGATTGAAGCCCTCAAGGATAATATATTGGGCTTCTTTCAAAAGAGTTTGTTGAATAAAGCGATTGTTAACCAACTCGGGTCGGATAATGCAATCTTATCTTTAGTTCAGGCTGTGGCCATTCATGGTGGGCCGGGTTTCGAAAATTGGGTTTTAAATACTACCGGCATAGCTGATAAGCTAGAGCGGCATCATCCATCAACCGTCGATGATTTCATATTTTAGATATTTGCATATTTAGATATAATTGCTTCAAACTTTAGAGTATTGTATTATTTTATATTGTATTATTTTATATTGTATTATTTTATATTGTATTATTTTATATTTTATCATTTTGAAACGGTTCCTTCAGGATATTAAAGAACTTTTCTTACTCTAAATCAAATAATCTGATGAAATAAAATCTGTTAAATTATAATAAAACCTATTTAATTTATAAGCTATTATAAACAATAGATTTAAACCTTTAAATAGTATTTATTAATACTATAGTTAAAAAAAGCGGTCAATTTGTATCTAACTTCCAAAATTATAGATTTACCCTACAGTTAATATATAAATGCAACAGAAACCGGAGGAATTCTCCTGTTCTAAGTAAATTTCAATTTAAATCCGTTTTACCGATTGCTAAAAACTCAATACTGAAATACTTAATCAGAAACTAAATTTTGGAGAGATAAAGGTGAATAGATTGCTTTTCATTAGAGATAGACAATTTCTATATATCTCGAACTTTGACCATCACGTGATTGTATAAGATTTTTTTCGTTTTTTTACTCCCAATACGATTATCAAAAAAAAAAAATATTATACGATCTCTTCCAACAAACTTCCCTTTTGTATAGAGAGTTCAACTGTAATTTTTAAAAAAATGGCTGGATCTCAACTCAAAAGATTAAAGGCTACTTTGAAGGCTAATGGCCTTATTGGCCAAACTAATGTCAAAAACTCCAAGAACGTTAAGCGTCCTTCGGACAAGAACCGTAAGGATAAGGAACGTATCATTCAAAACATTAGAGAACAATTCAATCCTTTTGAAGTCAAGAAGACCCATCAAAAGTTCGCTGATATTGGTGGTAGAAAGGTTATCGGTGCCGTTGGTAAGCCCGGCCTCAGTAAGCAAATCGGTGAAGAATCCAGAAGAGCGGCTCTCATGGAAGAAAAGAGACTTAAGAACAGAACTGGTGGTATTTTAGATCGAAGATTCGGTGAAAATGATCCTACCATGAATCCTGAAGATAAGATGCTTGAAAGATTCACACGTGAAAGACAGAGTAGAGCCTCGAAGCAATCCTTATTCAACTTAGATGATGATAACGATAATGACAACGAATACTTGACACATTACGGCCAATCTCTTTCCCTTAAGGATGATTTCGATGCTGGCGATTTAGGTATTAGTGATGATGAAAACAATGAAATGCTCAAGCGTAGAAGAGCTCTTACTGAAGGTGAAGAAGGTGGCTTCCAAGGTGATTTTGAAGGTCAACCTGAGAAGAAGAAGACTAAGGCCGAAGTTATGAAGGAAGTTATTGCCAAGTCTAAGTTCCATAAGGCTGAAAGACAAAATGCCAAGGAAGAAGATTTAAATATTATTGATGCTATGAACGATTCGACCAATTTCAATGAGCTTTTATCAGAATTAAGAGGCTCAGGTGAATTTGGTGCCCCCGTGCGCCCCGTTATGGTTGAAAAGAATAAGGAATATGATACTCAAGTTAGAGAATTAGGTTTTGACAGAAAGGCCAAGCCTACTGATAGAACTAAGACCGACGAAGAAATCGCCAAGGCAGAAGCCGAGAAGCTCAAGGAGCTCGAAGAACAAAGACTTCGTAGAATGAGAGGTGAAGAAGAAGAAGAAGAAGATACTAGAGCTCCCGAAGCCGATGATTTAGCCGATGATTTCGATGATGCCCGTGAGTTTGGTATCTCCAAGGCTAAGTACGAGAAGGAGGATGCCGGATTACTCGAAGAAAGTGAAGAAGAACAAGAAAGTGAAGCTGAAGAAGAAGGTTCTGAAAAGGCCCACAAGAAGAAAACTACCAATGTTGCTTTCACATACCCCTGCCCCTCATCTCACGAAGAATTTGTGAATATGTTGGAACCCCACAAGATCGATAAACATGCTACCATCATTGATAGAATTGTTGTCTTACATCATCCTAGTTTAATGGCTGGTAATAAGGAAAAGCTTGGTGTATTCTGTAATATCCTTTTAGATCACATTCTTTATCTTGCTGATCACGAAAACGCCGGTGAGTATGAAGATGTCGTTGCCAAGTGTGATGAACAAATGAGATTACTTATCAAGGTTCACACTGAATCATTCTCCGAATACTGTCGTGACAAGCTTGCTGCCTTCCGTGAAGAATTTGAAGAATCTCTTGAATCATCCGAAGAAGTCTTTCCCTTACCATCCCACTTGATGTTCTTCACATTGATTGGTACTATTTTCTCTACTTCGGATAATTTCCATATCATAGCCACGCCCGCTATGCTTTTAATGGCTGAATACTTAACCATGGCTAAGACTGAAACGATAGAATCTGTTCTTGGTGGTTTATACATTTGTGAGTTATTCATGAGATATCAAAGAATCTCCAAGCGTTACGTGCCCGAAGTTACCTCATATTTGGCTAGAATTTTGAATGAATTTATTGTTTCTAATTCTGACAGTACCTATATCTTGAAAAATATTCACTCCACCAAGGCTCGCAAGTTCGACTTCAAGATCAACAAGAAGCATCTTTCTAAAAAGCAAGATATCAAGTTGAGACTTAGTGACATCAACCCTTATAATGAAACCAAGTCCGTCACTATGGAGAAGTTGAATCTCGTCACGTTATCTAAGTCTGTTGACCTCGTTTCCAAATACGCCTCGTTATGGAGTGATAAGGTTGCCTTTGTTGAAATCTTTGACTGTTTCGAAGAAATGAGCGAAGCCGGTAAGGATTTAATCAACAAGTTATCTAACGGTAAGGAAACCATTGAAAAGATTACCCGTTTGATTAAGTTCTGCAAGCAAGATAAGCAACCTCTTTCTTTACAAAGCCACAGACCCTTGGCTATTGCCACCTTTATGCCTAAGTTTGAAGAAAACTACAACGTCGATAAGAAATCCTACGATCCTGATCAGCAAAGACAAGAAATTGGTAAGCTTAAGGCTGAAATCAAGAATGAAAGAAAGAGTGCCATCAGAGAAATCAGAAAGGATACCGCTTTCAACGCTCGTGAAAAGCTCAGAGAAGATAAGGATAAGTACGACGCTTACCATGAAAAGATGGCTAAGTTGGTCAGAACTGTTCAAACCGAAGAAGGTGCTGAAAAGAACCAATACGAAAGAGAAAAGGTTCTCCGTAAGAGAAGTAAGAAGTAGACGAGACAACTCTTCCCTCCGCATTATTACTGCTCTTGCTAGCGGCTATAGTTATTTGTATTATATGTTATTTCCCCCATTTTATTGTGTGTTTTTTTTTAAAGATATTTCATGTTTTATATATCATCAATATATTATTATATTTCGTAAAATTATCAATCTCTTTTATTTGATTTTATAGAAGCTATTTTAGATTTATAACTCTGTTTGCTTTCTATAAAACTGGTTTAACAAACCTAAGACGCCGGATTCGTTTTCTTCACCTTTTGTATCATCGTCGTCCGTCCTTTTGTTCTCAGCGGCTGCAAAAAATGAATCTTCCAACCCATCATTGTTGATTGAATCGGAAAGATCACCGTAATTCACATCCGAAGAAAACTTATTGGAATACCCTTGGGCGGATGGAATAACTGTGGATAGATGGGATTTAGCGTTATTATTAGCCTTGCGCTGAACGAGCCCCGATGAAACCGCTTCATGGAAATCAGGGTTAACATTAGCCATTAATGAATCACTGGGAATATAAGAACCTGATAATACATTATACTGCGTATTATTACCTACGGTCCGACCGTATCTGGCCATAACGCTATTTTCCAAATTAATTTCGAGCGGTAGATTCAGCCCACGGCGCCTGTTACGATATAACATGTACGAAAGGGGGCCAATTCCACCACCAGTGCTCCCGTAAGATGATATATTACCACTAGCGTTCCCGTAAGACCTCCCATTAGGCGCCACGCCCTCACCATTATCGCCGTAGTTATCGATAAAGTTGAAATAAGATTTAAGCATCTTACCGTCGTTTGAAGTGTAGTAGCTATCTTTTGAAAACCCTACTTCATCAGAACTGACCGCTGCCTCCTGAGAAAAACGGTTATTATTGGTATCGAAATCGAATAAAGCAAATGTACAGACATAACCAACGCCGTCAACATGAGCGGAAAACTCCCGGAAGAAATCAATAATCTTCTCACTGCAGTCCGGTAATGAAAACCATAAAAGAAATGGAGTTATGATAACACTGGCTAAATCCCTAAGAAGAATCATTAATTTAAGATCGTACAGAGCTGAGAATTCGGCTTTAACCATATCAGAATGCAACCGACCTTCCCATTCATCAGGAAGGTAATGGGTGTACTCGGCCACATAACGCAATGTAATTTCCGGATCAAAGACTAAGGTCTCTTCGGGAATAAGACTTCGACTCACGGCTAAGATGGAACCAAAAACACCAATATAAAACAATACGGTCCGGTCCTGAGTGATTTCAAATCCCAAGAATAGCTCTGGATCAATTAGGGATACAATACCTAGAATGGCGGCAAATGAGCCAGCGATAAAAGCGACAAACTGGGAAATCTGCACGGTCTTCTCCTTGGGGAATTGATTGACATACTGTGATGCAAACTCATAACTGAGGTTCATCCGGCGTTGAAACAAATGGGGTAACTCATTGAACTCCCTCATTTTCCATTCGGCTAAAGGCGTGTATTGTCTCATACCTATTGTGCTGGGCGCGCTACGGTATTCGTTGAAGTACCGGAAAAAGTAGTATAAACTTAAATATATCAGTATAAATGGAGCAAAGATTACATTCATTATTCCAGCAAACAAGAATCGATTTCTTAAAGCTTTAATCAATTTATTTCGTTCTGATTCTTTAAGGAAAATCGTGCGAAGCTGGTCTTGTTGATCAAAGGCATAGTCCATAATACATAAACTTAAATTCCATTCCAGGGTTCGTGTGACTAGAGGCGTGGACCTCAGAAAGGGGATCGGTAATGTAAGATTAAAGATATCCTTATTGAACATAGCTATCATGTAGTTATCTTTCCTCATTAGTCGATTAGCAATATCCTGTGGTTCCATTTTCTGTTTGGACTGATTACCTAAAAACGCCGTATGCCGAGTCTCTGTGGTGGTAGCTGTAACGACATTCTTCTCTCTTAGGGCCATCAATCGACTAACTACTTGTGGCCAAGAGATTGTTTGCATTTCATTCTCGGTGATCTCCAAAAGATAATGGTAGAAATTTCGAAGTTCTATTAAGCGATTAATATCTCTTATGTATTGGAAAAGCTTCAAAAACCAACCTAGGTAGAATATCCAAAGAATAAAGACGTGCATTGAACTCATTTGGGCCATACACTGGGGAATTTGAACTTCAGCTAGCGAATGACTATATCTGATCTTGGAGTAATCAATGCACGAAGTAAGGTAAGTTGAGAACCCAACCACAAATACTATAGTAATCATATTTAACGCCCTCGACAATAGAATGCAATAGATACCATTACCTAAGAAATAGGTGTAAACATCATGCAAAAAGAGATCAATATTTTCCACATTAGTCCATTTCCAGAGGGCCCTCTCTTTAGCATCGATCATTTCAAATCGCATATCCCTCACTGTATGAGGTCTTTGAGCATTCTGGTGAGAGTAGTTCGTGGGTCGTTTTCCATTGGGATTATCTAAATTGGGATTCCCACTTTCGTAATCATTATACTGATTATCATTTGAATAATCTGATGAGTAATTATACGAATTCAACTTACCTTTGCCTTTGTCTTTGCCCTTTACCCATGAACGGGGTATATCTGGGCCTAATCCTGATCTCCCGGCCGGGGATTGTGAACCACGCTGAGTGGGGCGATCAGAACTCCCCTGATCCACTTCAGGCTCATCCAGTATAGGAGAATGGGTAGGACGATAGTAAGTTTTTGGAGCTGACTTTTTCTTGTGAGATGCTACCCCTCCATTAGCCGCCATAAGATGATCCAATCCAGGTGATTCCATTCTAATAGAAACTGGGGCGTTATCGTCATAATCGTCATCTTCGTCATCTGATCCTCTATAACTATTACCGTATCGAGTATTTCCTTGATTACTTATAAAAGAGGGGTTTGTGTGACTTCTAGTTTGCGTATATTGCTGATTTGAATGGCTATTATTATGAGAGTTTTCGCCCGCCGTGGTGGCTCCCGTGGCGGATTGAGGCGGCCCCGACCATGGTTGGCTACTGGAATTGCCCTCTAAATCACTATTCCCTAGCCCCCGGTAATAAGGATGATTAATTGGCGTAGATTCCGGTGAATAATCAGGGTTGTCCAGGGATTCGTATATGGATCCGCTACCGAAGATACGAGAGAATATAGTATCGGCCATGTGAAAGAAAAAAAAGCTGAGATCACCTAATCAATCAATCTACCTCCCTCAGCTGTATCTCATTCACTTAATAATTGAATTTTCTAAATAAATAAAGAAACCCGGGCGTCAAGCCGATTGTTTTGCTGGTAATTGCCCCTAAAATGGTATAATGCTTGCCTCGAAGGTCTTAACTGTTACGATAGCGATTATTAACAGTTGCCCTGGCAACAATCGGGGCACATCTTCGTGCTGTTTTGTTCCCGCAGACTGAAGCTTAACTACTGTAGTGTTCAGCACTTCAGGTTTATCCGACGCGTTCGGGACATTTGAGGCATTGTTCCGGATTTAGACGCGTAGAGACTGGAAAAGATGGATCTCCGATGTGTTTTAATAAGATTAGTGGAGCAAATCGGCAAATACTCTAGTTTTTTTAGGGGGGGAATCTTTCTGGGGAATCTTAGATATCGGCCGGCTGATTAGTTGGCGCTTTGTTTTGTTTTATTGTTTAAAGCGGAAGGTTGGATAGCAAGTTGTGCCCCTGAATAATTTTTCTAGTTCTTTTTTTTTCATTTTTTTTCAAAGATCGATCCGGGGCTTGGAAATTGAAAAATAAATTTAAAAAAAATCATGCCCGAACATGAAAATAAGCCAGAGTTCCCGAAACTGTTTGCGCGGCCATTACTTCCGTTTGCCCATGATCAATCGCGCGCCTTTGAGGATAACTTCTTGTCCACGAATCCTCGCCCTGTAGTACTGGGCCGTAAGAGAGATTTTCAGACTTCAGATTTATCATCGGAGATTTGGGATACCTCCACTTTTAGTGATTTTGACGCGCCTGTAGCTAAGCGCGCCAACCATAGGCATTACGGTAAGTTCACAGATGACGGAGATGTATGGGGTAATGGGTTACCTGACAGTTCACCTCCCTTAGACCCTCGTAGTTTTACTAGTTTTGATTCTTCGGTGACTATTAAGGATGACGGGGACGATGATACTCTAACTGATTTTGCGCTACCCGTTGCCGCGAGGATGAGCTCTCATAATGAATCAGATCGGTTAGCGGTGAAAGAAATTCGTCGTGCCATTGAGGAAGGCATGTCTAAAATCGTACTAGATTCGTTAAATCTAGATGAGATTCCTGATGAAGTCGCTGATTTGAAGGATTTTATTTCAATTCCAGTTGATAATATACCATTCAGTCACGATGTTCAACTGTTTGTGGCGAATAATAATTTATCTAAATTACCTTGCTCGTTATTCGAGGTGGTTAATTTGACCGTACTCTCATTGAGAAAAAACAAAATCACTGAAATCCCGCCCGCTATTGGTAAACTGAAAAATCTTATTGAATTATCTTTATCAAATAATGAATTAGAGTACCTGCCATCCCAAATTTTTAAGTTGAAGAAAATTTTGAACTTTTCGGTTTACCCTAATCCATTCATTCCTTTGCCGTTAGATGCCGATCTTAATAAACTCACAGTGAAGTTGGGTGATTCAGAAGGAGTTTGCGTGTATCGAAAGAGCTTTATTACGAAAAATGAAAATGAAATCATTGCTTCGGCGCCGTCTTTGACTGAATTCTGTCTTAATACAATTTCCCGCTTCCATATCTCCGAACGTGAAAGACTTACGTGGAATTTACCTAGTAATATTCAAAAGGTGGTTGATGAATCTCGAATGGCTTACAAGTATTCTAATTCATGTGGTGTATGTGATCGTCAGCTTTCGGTTGGCATTGGATACGCTTTAGAGTGGTGGGAAGGATTATGGGGTAACAATGTTACCATTAAGCGATTCTTTTGCTCAACTAATTGTTATAGAGTATGGGAAAATAACAAATCATTTAGATAGTGGTTTTTCCCCTGCGCCATATTGATTGATATGAATTTAATGACCTATGTAATGACTTAATAATGACTATATATTTTACCTTTATATATATATATATATATATATATATATATATATTAAATATAATGTAAATGTGTTTCTTTTTCTTCTCTTTATATTGGGTTTGTGAATTTGGCTTGTTGACCGTCTAATGTTACATGATATTTTATACCAAAAAAAGAAAAAGAAAAAAACTTTGATGCAAAACAAATTTTTGTTAGATTTAACCTTGAAGAAGCTTGGAAATATTAGGACTAATGACCATCTTACGCTTAACTTGACCGATAAGTAAGGCATTGTTTTCTTGGGTATGATCCACTGCAACAATATCTTGTAAGAAATCACACTCAGTACCTTGGCCTACATCCATAGAAATATTACCCAAATTCATGGTTAATTTACCGGATTTGTGTAATCTCAGTTTACCGACCATACCTTCAGGAAATTGCCTTTGGATGGCGGTTATGTTATCAATGATATTTTGCTGTCTTTGTTGTTTGGTTTTCTTTTCTTCCACGGCGACAATGTCGTCATCATCTTCCTTCAAGGACAATTCGCTGAACTTGGGAAGAACTGGCGGGAATTGAAATAAGAAAAGCTTCTTTTCAATTTCAGGTGTAATGTTAGAATCAGTTTGAACGGTTGAGGATACTAATTCTGATGATGTTAATGCAGTTGATGGTGAATCTTCGGCCTCGGGAGATTCTGATGAGTGTACAGTTGTGGCTTGTTCGCTTTTGATTTCGGCCTTTGGCGTACGTTCTTGAACTGAGAATTTAAATTCGTTGGCAATGGCCATATGATCTAATTGGGCTCTCTTTTGTTCTAATAAATCTTCTTCGCTCATGAAGCTATCAAGGGTGCTCTTTGGTACAAATGCCGATGTGGCCACTCTAACGGGTTCTTGTTGTTCAATTTCTTCTTCATCTTCTTCCATAACATCATCCTCATCAGTGGGTTCCTTCTTAACCTTAACCGTCTTGGGAACGCTAGTCATATTGGAGGTATCATTACCTTTGAGATTTAGCGATTTCAGTTGTTCCTTCAGTAAGTCACTCTTATTCTTCTCACTTCGCTTAACTCTAATGGGGAAATAACCCGATAATTCACCGTCGATTTCCTGTTCGATACCCATGTTAATCTTCTGTAAGCCAGATTCTTCTTCTTCTTCGCTATCGTCTGAACCGTATGTTTCGGTCTTGTCTGTCTTCGTACTCAAGCCGCGCATACTGAATCCCTGAGACCCGGGGCCTGACGCTGAACCAGAGCCCGAACCGCCTCGACGAACTTCAAAGGACGAGCCAGCTCTATCACGACTACGGGGATCAATACCTGATGTGCCAAGGGTACCTGCGGCGACAATTGGGGCGTCAAATCGACCTCTACCGCCCCGACCGCTACTACCACCTCTTCCACCTCTACCACCGCGGGCTGACGCGCCGCGGGCCTCGACGGGGGTCGCCACGGGCTTCTCGGCGGGCGCCGAGGCGTCTCTTTCCTGTTTACTTCGTCTAGCGACCACCTTCGGACGAAATTTCAACGTCGAGCCGGCCGCGGATCCAGCGGGGCTCGGGGCGGCCGGCGAGGCCGCGGGGGTGGCCGAGGGCCTGCGGTTGAGCGAGTCCAGGCGCGGGAACGACGACTTGCGCTCGGTGGGCTCGTTTGGGTTCTCAGACATGGTGTATTGGCAGAATAAAGTGCAAAAAAACCCGCGATTGTGGTCCAAGCACAAACCTTGGTATTGGTGTGTGATGGGCAAAAAAAACATATTTTTCGCGGGCGCGTGCCCCATCCTGCGCTGCGCCGCGTAAACTCCAGCACGGCGCTCCAGCAAGTTGGGACCCGAAGAAATTCGATTCCACAGCGAAAGAAATCAGTCTCCAGAACGCTAAAACAGCACCATCCGGTGATTCTCCGCCTGATTTCGACTATCGCACCCTCCGGTCCACCCGCTCTCCATCCTCAAGTTCCTCAGTTGGCCCCCGACTGACTGTTGTTCATCCCCCCGCCTGTCTTAGCCCCGTACCGCGCCTGCCGCCCCCGCCGGCCCCGTTTTCGTCGGTTCGCCCTGCATCCCATCCCATCGCTGGCGCTGGCGTGTCCGTTTTTTAGAACCCACTTGGTTGCCCTGATTCGTTGGTGAAATCAAGTGCTGCTGTTTGTTAGCTACTTCGCTGCCCGTCCGCTGCCCTCCTTTGCTGCCCTCGTATTCTCTCCCGTGCTCCAATTGTCCTGGTTGTTGGCCTCACCCCCCCCTGTAACAGCAAAACACCGTTTACTGGTTAACCATACCCAATTACAACCACGCCCCCCACTCGCCTGACCTCGATACGATAAGAATTTTTTTATTCTTTTTTTCTATCCTTTTGATTACGACGAATACCACTGCTGCTGCTGCTACTGGCTACTGACTGTAGACTATTACTACTACTACTACTACTACTACTAATACTATTTATTATTTATATACATACTATCTTTGATTGATTTAGAATGATTGATACAGAAGATATTTCAAACACCGACGCTAATCAGCCTTGGAAGTTTTCGCAATGCTTTGGTGACAAGGGCGATATCGAAAATATTACTGAAGCCGATGTTATATCAACGGTCGAATTCGATCATACCGGTGATTACCTTGCTACCGGTGATAAAGGCGGTCGTGTTGTCTTATTCGAAAGAAATGAAAGTAAAAAGGGTTGTGAATATAGATTTCATACCGAATTTCAAAGTCATGATGCCGAATTTGATTATTTGAAGAGTTTAGAAATTGAAGAAAAAATTAACAAAATTAAATGGTGTAAAAGACAAAATCAAGCTCATTTCTTACTGTCTACTAATGATAAGACCATTAAATTATGGAAGGTTTATGAAAAATCTTTAAAAGTAGTTAGTGAGAATAACTTATCCGATGGTCTTCAAAGACCCCCTAGTCTTCTCAATATGTCATCATTGAAATTACCAAGAATGACCTTACATGATAAAATCATAGCCGCCACCCCTAGACGAATTTATGCTAATGCTCATACTTATCATATTAATTCGATTAGTGTTAATTCCGACGGTGAAACCTATCTCAGTGCCGATGATTTGAGAATAAATTTATGGAATTTAGGTATTGCCGATCAAAGTTTTAATATTGTCGATATTAAACCGGCTAATATGGAAGAATTAACTGAAGTTATTACCGCTGCCGAATTTCATCCTACAAGTTGTAATCTTTTCATGTACAGTTCAAGTAAAGGTACAATTAAATTGGCTGATATGAGAGAGAATGCATTATGTGACAGTCATTCAAAACAATTTGAAGAATGGATGGACCCGGCTCAACACTCCTTTTTCACTGAAATTACATCCTCAATCTCTGATGTTCGATTTTCTAATGATGGTAGATACATTTTATCAAGAGATTATATGACAGTAAAGATTTGGGATGTTAATATGGAAAGAGAACCTGTTAAAACCATTAATATTCATGAACAACTTCGTGAAAGATTATGTGATACTTACGAAAATGATGCTATCTTTGATAAATTTGAAGCTGTATTCTCCGGTGACGGTAAATCAGTAATGACCGGTTCTTACAACAATAATTTTATGATATACCCTAATGCGACTGATTCAACATCGGATGATACCGAAATTGTCTTACAAGCTGATAAGAGTGCCTTCAAGGCTAAAAAGACTGGTGTACCAACCGCCATGGGTGGTCTGATGAAGGGTGGTAAAGATGCCAGTCGAAGCTCAAGTCCCGCCAGAGGTATGGCCCATAATTTTATGAAGCGAGAATCCGATTTTGATTCAATTGATTTCAAGAAAAATATTTTACACTTGAGTTGGCATCCACATGAAAACTCAGTCGCTATTGCGGCAACCAATAATTTATTTGTATTCTCAACTTTGTAAACAGAGTTAAAAAAAGAGAAAACAAATCTTATTATGTTTATAAACAAGAAGGAAGCAAAAAACGGAAATAATACTAGTAAATAATAATAGGAGATATACTATATATTCTTTTCTATATTTGGTTTCTTGAGTTGTTGTTCTTTTTCAATTATTTGTCTTCGTTGTTTTTTTTCCTCTTTGTTTTGTCTATTTAGCTATATTTATTTATTTAATCCCTTCATTCAATCATTCATAAGTTAACATCCAATAATGTTTTAACTTAATTATACCGGTTCTCCCTATATTAGCTATGCCTTGATCCAAGTAAGCTCCACTCCTTGCTATCTGTCCGAAGGTGGGTAACAGCCTGTTGTTACCCGGCCGTTGTATATTTGTAACTCCACTAAACAATCTTCAGAAAGCTTTTGATATAGCAAACTCAAAGGGAATATACAGAAAGAAAACGAAATATAAAGGCGTGGCTAAAAAGAAAAGGAAAAAATTTGCACCTTAAATTATCTTATTTACATATAATTAATTAATAAAAATTTGAATTTATGAAAATAGTTTTGGTTAAATTTAACATCTTCTATTGAAAACAGATATGAAGCAAGAATTAGAAAAGCCTAACCTCCCTCCTCCTCCGCCTCCTCCTCTAGAAACAGATCAATATCGTAATGATATTGTGTACACTCAAATAAACATGATTTTATATCTGACTAGAAGGATTAGAAACTTTGAAAAACTAGGCTAATAAAATAAAATAAAATAAGGAGTATATTTGTTTTGGCTTTAAATTGGTTTATTGAGTAAAAACAAATCATCTTGGGGAATTTTTGGAGTTAAAGTGTTTCTAATCTTATCTTGATTTAGATGATCATTTTAACAAATTGGGCGTCTGGTGTAGTTGGTTATCACATGCGCTTAGCATGCGCGAGGTCCCCGGTTCGATTCCGGTGTCGTCCACTTTTTTGGTAACTTAAAAAAACGTTGCCCTCTTGAATCAAACTAGAAATATCTTGATTTCCTATAGAGAGAACAGGGGCCAGGATTACTGTACTCTTCTTTTAGCAGATTATTAGTAAATACAGGCAGTTCGGGGCTGGCTATGTTTTCTTCCTCATCCCCGCCTTCATGATACTCCTACCTCATATATTTTTATGGTCTATTACCTCGCCTTGACGTTTTTATGGTTTCAGTCCACTTCAAGTAAAAATACTAGACTTGAATGATCTAAGATTTTGAACAATAGTTTAGATATATAAATATAAATATCTTTGGTGTTCAAGTCACCTTAAAATATTAGGGTTTGTTGAAATCTGAGTATAAGCGAGTGAGCGTTATGAAGACCTTGTAAAATATTCTTATACTAATATTATTAGTTCAATACCTTCTTGTTATTGGTGGGGTTCGAACTGATAAAATTCGCTGAGGAAAGTGTGATGCATTGTCTGTTTTTTTCTTTACGCCAAATCACGCTTTTTATATTCTTTTATGGAGGCTCTGGAAAGGCGAGTACGGAGACTCTGGATACGAGATATGAACTCAATCAACTTTGGAAAATAACTTATTGAATATCAAATCAGGGACAACTCATTCTTTCTACGAAATTCAACCAAAAAAGACCAAAATGGGCGAGGGAAGACCCGTTTTTGTGTTAAGGGATATGAAAGGCATAGAACATAACTTTTGTCTGCGGCCATATCCACTGGAAAGCACGATTTCCCGTCCGATCAATCATAGTTAAGCCAGTGAGAGCCTTCATAAGTACTACGGTGGGAGACCACGTGGGAACATAAG